>PVKC010023816.1:0-17123 GCA_004027635.1 Crocidura indochinensis
AAAAAAAAAAAAAAGAACATACCCTACTCTTTGCTCATGTCCCACACAGATGGGCTAGAGAGAGAGAATGTAACCTCTCTCCCCTCATCTCATGACCTGGACAGAATTCCTGGCAGAGAAATCAAGGCTGAGGTGGGGGAAGAGGAAAGCAAAGCCTGCCAAGTCATCTGATGACAGGGGCAGAAGCAGGTTAGACAAAAGCTCTGACTTGTTCTGAACTAGAGATTGGTGAATAGTTGCTAGATATTTTTTGTGTGAAAAGAAGCCTTAGGAAGTGTTTTAAGTCTGGCAGTGGCAGTGTGGGTGAATATTAATAGGAATACTTTGCCTTAGTAAACGTCTTAGTATGGTGTTCCATAGCCCTTGAGGAGAGACTATGAAGGAATTTCATTTCCAATTGGAAGGATTTGTGAGATGCAGGAGAGGTTGGTGCCTCTGCCTGCTCTGTACCAAGAGAGTCTTCTGGGGCAACCTGGCAGGGGAGAGGCCAATGACCTGGCATGTTTCGGAATATGCATGGAACAGCACTCACTTTTCTATGAATGTAGATGTCTGTTTTATGAATTAATACCAAGTCCTAGATGGAAGGTTGTCCAAATGACAGGTAGTCTCTGCACCTCTGAGTGCTGGAGACCTCTGTAGCTGAGGAATGGATGTCTACAGAACTGGCCTTACTTGTGCAATAGAGATAACTATTGTAGTACCCATAAAGTGTAGAGAGGATTACATGAAAAAATATAGGTAAAGAACTCAGTCTTATGTCTGGCACATCAGTGGTTACTTTTGAAAATAAGTGTTTTATTTTGAAATACTTTTCTGCTTTTTGGGGGTTGTTTTTGGGCTACACCCATTTGACACTCAGGGATTATTCCTGGCTATGCGCTCAGAAATTGCCCCTGGCTTGGGGGGACCATATGAGATGTCGGGGAATCAAACCCAGTCTGTCCTAGGCTAATGCTTGCAAGGTAGACAGACGCCTTACCTCTAGCGCCACCTCTCCAGCCCCATATTTTGGAAAACTTTTTGTAGGGGAGGGTTCCACATCCAGTAGTGCTCAGGGACTTCTCCAGGCATTGTACTCAAGGATCACACTGATGGGCTTGGGGGACCATATGTGATTCCAGAGTTCAAACTTAGATAGGCCACATATAAGTCAAGCACCCTACTCACTGTACTGTCACTTTGACTCTATTTTAGAACGCTTCTTGATTTATAGAGAAATGTGCTAAGATAGTTCAGAGTTCTTGTATCTCATTTCTCCCACTACTAACATCTTAACTGTGGTTTCATTATAAAGACTAAGAAGCTAACTTTTAATCCAAACTCAAAATTGTATTTGCAATTTACTATTTTCCCCCTACCAATGACCATTTTCTGTCCCGTTTCAGTCTAGGGTGCTACTTCACATTAAAAATGAGAAAAAAAAGTTGTAAGCATTCCTGTTGGTTTGTTCTCAATTACTGCAACAGTGTCATTTATTGCCTTCTATCATGTCATTATGCATAGGATCAAGGAACAAGTTTGGGATAGTGATCAAAGGGTCCTCAAAAAACATGTCACTTAAGGAATTGGATCCCCAGCTCCACACCATCTCAGAGCTAAATGTTACATCAAAGTGGTCTTGGACTCCCTGAAACTTGAGTGGGCAATTCCCTCTCTGCCAAACAGAAACAAAAATATCCTACCTGAAACCTTGGTGTTCGTGGGAGACTGTTAGAGCTCTGGATTCAGCCCTCAGAGTTCTACCTACCTCAACCTCTCAACTTATGGAAGCAAGATCCTGGGACATTTGCAGGAATCTTGAGTTCTGAGGAGAGGAAAAGGATAAAGGAACCTCATCTCTGCACTGGGCTCTTGGTGGGTAAAGGTTTCCTCCAGAGATCGAGTGTGGCCCATACTCCTGGCCCAGGTCAGCAAGGGCCCTTGTGTCAAACCACAAAGCAGAGTCCAAAAGCGGGGATTTTCTTGCAATATGACTCCATGGAGCATAGGCTATTCATGGACATACCATTGTAGAAATTTCCAAAAAGTGTTACTCAATTTCCTGTTGGGGACTGTGGTGGTACACAGAGGAAGGTGGTGATCCAGCGGGATCAGGGCCCATCTGACATTTTCTGGCCTGCTTAAACTCTTGAGGTCTGGACTCAGGGTTTGAAATGTTCTGAGATTTGGTTAGCAGCCCAAAAGAAGAGATGCCTGGCGTGAAATCTCCATTTCTACAACCACTGAAGTGTTTAGCCAGGAAAGACAACTAGAATAGACTATTCTGGTGGGAGGCTTGATAGGAAAAACCTCACCTTTAGTCTCAGGGGAGAAAACTGTTCATTATCACCCTCTCTCAGGACCTTCTCTCTGGATTGCCTCCCTGGTTTGGATTTCTGAGGTGGAGCCATAGTGCATCTTCCATGGTTTGGGGGCCTGTGTCTGAGGGCTGCACTGCAGATGCCCTGCCTGGCCACAGGGAGTCCTGGGCCTCAAGATAGGCAGCCAGCCTGCCTGGCGCTGGGGGATGGCTGACAACCAAGAATGTGCACTTAACACACATTCCTCCTTCAAACCCAAAGCACATTAATATTTTGAAACCTCAAATCAGTTTGTTCCCTTAAAAACTAGAACCACATGCCCACAGAGGCAATGTGCTGATGGGCTCAGATGTTTTCGTGCATGAAATGGGACTCCAGGCAGTGGGGCAAGGATGCCTGGGTTTCAGCCCTAGAAGTTCCAGAAAGTGGTCTCTGAGCTTGAATATATCCCAGTCTTTCCAGGGTGTTTCAGCTTCTCCTGCCTTCAAGCCAGGACAGTGGACCATAGAATTTGTACCAGCTACTCTCAGAGCTGTTATCCTTTTTAAATTGTTTTTATCTTTTTTGTTTTACAAGGCTGTTCATAAAACATTTGGGTATTTTTTCAGTTACAAAGTTGTTCATGATTGAGATTCAGTCATACAAATGTATAACACTCTTCCCAGTGCACATTTTTCACCATCAATGTCTCCAATTTCCCTTCAGCCTTCCCCCCTGCCCTGTTCCTTCCTGATTGCCTCTCATCCTCTCTCTCTCTCTCTCTCTATTTCACTCTCTCTCTCTCTCTCATTTTCACTCTGTCTCTCTCGCCCTCCCCTTTTTTCCCTTTTAGGCTTTATAGTTTGCAATATTGTTATTGCAGGGGCATCATGCCTATCACTTTATTTCCTTTCAACACCCACCTCTTTTCCAGAGCGATCATTTTCAATGATTGTCATAGTGTCCGTTCTTAAGGGGAAAGAGACTCTGAAGCTGACTGTTTATAGGAAGAATATATGAAATCCACGAGGGCCTGTGATTGCTTGTAAATGTTTAAGATGCATTTTTTTTTTGCCATAAGTCTAAGCATAGCAAACATGGCAAGAACTGCCGGGTGTGACCCAAAAACCACAAAAAAAAAAAAAAAAGAAAAGAAAAAAAAGACTCTTTCTTCAGGGCGCCATAGATGAGAACTACAATAGGAGCACCAGAGAGGCAGAAGAAGGCCATTTCTTTATGGGTCTTTCTGGGTTCATTGTTCTGGTAGTCCTGGCAGTTTGGGGGAGGCTCCAGAAGCTGGAACACCCCAGCAGCCTGGGAACATCCTCCTCTTCCAGGGATAGAAGCATTAAATCAGTTTCTCCTAGCAATGGCTGCAAGTTGGCAGTTCTGACTCCCATATGCACTTGGGGGAAAATCTTGCTGATTGCCGGCTTTGGATTCTAATTCTGATGAACCCCAGGAAACCAAATTTTTGGGAAAAGGAAGGGGAAGCTGTGGGAGTTAAAATCTGTACCATGACCAACCCCTAACCCCTAGTGTCTAAAAAGCAAAATATTCACAGCAGTGCCTGGGTAGAGGGCCTTCATATTTCTGAGTCCAGATTATTTTATTTTGTGAATAGCAATACACATGGGAAAAATTGCTGTATGTTATTAACCAGTTGTGCCTCAAGAGAGATAGAGTACATAGTGCTCCATCTTTTCCTCATCCAGGGTAACTGGCACTTCGATCAGTGCTGATACCTGATGCTCATGGCCTGAAGTCTGGTAGGAGAAAAAAACATACACAGGTGATCTTAGGTTCAGAAGTGATGAATAGCAGGCAGGAGCCCTGAGACAAAAAGGTTTGCCTCAGAGAGGTAGGGAAGAACTCTTTGTGGATACCTGAAGGGTTAGGAGGTGCCAAGGCTGGTGTGGGTTTTTGTAGAGAGAGTAACATCTGATAAGGTTGGAAAGTTAGAAAGGGCTGGGCAGAAAGAAGGATTTGTGTAAGTGGGAGAATGCGGGTGCTCATGATACATTGGTTGGTTGCTGGGCTGGGCGCCCTTGTAGTGGGGTGAGGCTTTGGGATAGGATGGATGTATGAGAAGGATGAATAAAGGATTGTGTGTGCATACCTTAGAGTGTATAAGGCTTGTCTAGTGGACTAATAAGCCTGACGTCTATGCAGTTCAATGCCAGATGCTTGGCTAAGAAGCTAAAAATCACAGTACCCCCAGGGATTCATTCAAACACAGGGTGAATTCATGAGGCCTCTCCCACCTCCACCCACTTTCCCTGCCAGGCAGAGGCAGAGGTTGTTACCATCTTTTGTCCTTTCCTTGTCATTACTCATATTTCCCCCAAATATGCATGACTGTGTTTCCCACAACCCCATTGTTTCAGTTGGCCCATGGTGGTGCTTGAGGAGCGAGTGGGTAGGAGTTCCTCCTGAAGTCCCTCTGCTGTTCCCAGAGGTCGGAGATGGAACCTGAGTGGGAAGAGGGACTTGGTGATGACACATGACTTGAACCTCCTCTTGGAAGCAGGATCTGCTCAGCAGGAGGAGGGTGTGGTGGTCCCCTAAGACAGGTCTCCAGAGAACAGTAGTCATAGTAGAAGGAAGTGATGGAAATTTTATCCTCTGCAGACCATCCATGTCCCATGCTAACTTCTTTGTGAAGCTTTATCAGCTTTTTAGACTTGCCTATGCCCTTGGATTTGACAGTGAATTTTTGGCTTGGCTTGGTTGTAGAAGCCTCGTTGTGAACTCTTGCTATTCAAAATGGAGCCTCTGGTTTGGCAGTTTTGGCATTAGCTGGACTTATGAGCCATGCTGATTCTTTAACCCTCCCCTAAGTGATCTGAATCAGTGCCTGCATTTTAAAAGATCCCATAGTTCCTCTTATTCTCATGAGCATTCCAGTAGTAGACCAATAGTAGGGTCATAAACTTCTCTCAGCATTTTTCTCAGTCACTCTGATGTTTCCAGGGATCAGACCCTGTTCACTGAGATGGGACTGTCATGGTGCTGAGCCTCAGCAATTTTCTTTGAATCTAGATTAATTTCATCATGGACTGGTACATGTTTGGATGGATTTATTGAGAGAAGGTGAGAGACAAGCCAAAGAGATTGAGGAAGAAACTGAAGAGAGCATTTCTGAGCACTTCATTCAGGGCCTCAAGACACTTAGAGAAAGCTGTAGATTGCCTGGAGTATTCTTTATTTAAGATATGTTTTACTGTATGGGCCCAGAACTGAGATATTTATTAAATCAAGGCCACAATTTGGAGATATTGCAAGACAGAGAGCACTAGCCAGATGTGACCACTCTTTTCCTTTGTCCAAAGTCCCAGAACACCCAGAAGTACTATTGCTTCTCCATTTCTGTCATTAAAGTCCTGGATTAAAAAGGCCAAATGTCAGAGAGACAAATATTATGAACTAGTATCAAAATATATCAAGGGCTGTCCCTCTCCCATGCTCCCCTCCCAGCCCCAGTGGTCTATGTTTTCTTAGTCATGGAATAAACAGACAGACCTCGCAAACATCCAAGAGGTCAAAGCAGCTCTAAGTAACTGAGGGAAGGAGACTAGACACACAGAAAGTTACATAAGGAAGTGGTCAGTTTATTAAGAGATGATTGCCTAGAATAGGACGGGGGCAAAGTAGAATTTTAAAGTGGATATGAAAACCCTTACAAGAAAACTATTAGCAGGCACCTATTGTTAACCTGTAGCTGGTCAGCTTCTGGGTACATGAGAGAAAGTGCCCAATTCAAGTGATATTCACAGGAGTAGCTTTGTAAGGGCAGTTTGATTAGCATTGCACAGAACCACATACATGCCATTAGCTCTACCCTTAAAGTCAGCATTGACTGACATCTATTGGGGTTTATGGAGTTCATATTTTGCTTCACTCAGGCAGGCTCTGAATTACATAAGCTTCATCTCCTGATCATGAACGCCATCTTCTCAGTTTCATACTCATGTAGGATAACATGTTTTTTTTTTTATCATGTTGCTCTCTGTACTCTGCTTTCTCTCTTAGCACAACATCTCCAGACTTGTTATTAAGTCAGTTCCAAGCCCACCCTGATTTGTTAGCTCTGTGATATAGGAGATGGTCTTTGTATGTAAATGTCTTTTTGTTTTCCTAGATAGTCTAGTGTGCAATGCCTTGTCCAGAATGGATGTTGGAAGACACTGGAGAAAGGAAAAAGCCTTTCCTACTCAGTTATCTTTCTCAGGCCTTGCTTAGGGAGGCTCCTGTGGAGAATGCCATTCTCCAGGGTCTGGTTCCTACTGTGCCCCAGGTCTAGTAGATTTCTCTGGTTTGTTCTCTACCTCACTTTATCAGCAAGGCATCAGCAAGATGCCATCAGCAAGACATCTCCTTGTGAAGGGACTGTACAGAGCTCTCTTGGGTGACTTTATAGTTATTCCCCTGAAACTTCAGAAGGCAGATTCCTGATTGGTCTCAACACTACCACTGTTCAGTGGACCCTAGATGTGCTCTGTTTGAGGTTTTAGTCTCAGCCCTTGGCTTTCCTTAAGGATTCTCTGTTAGCCTATGAAAATGATTGCTTACTGTATAGCTGCTATTTCAGTATTTTAGAGCTCTTTTTCATGTTTAATAACCAACTCCGTGTTGATAATTCTTTAAACTACGCATTTTCAGATTTCTGTAGGTTTTATGTCTAATTGGACTCCCACTCCTTCAACACTCTCCCTTGTCTACTGTATTTCATAACATGCTTTTCTGTTCCTCTAAAACACCAAGTTTATTCCTTACAGTCTTTTCACTTGCTATTTTCTTTCTTTGCTTGAAGTACTTATCTATCACATTTTATATGGTTGAGTCCATTTCATTAAGCAGTTTGGCCAAAGAGATGTTCTAGGACCTCTCACTAACCACCAGTCAATATTCCAGTACAGTATCTTTTCTATGGACATAATTTTCAAAAAAACTTTACTCTTTATGTTCATATGCTTTTTGTATAAAAAGAAGTCTCTTCCAAGTAGAGTATTTATGTCTTGAAGAAGACAGGGACTTGTTATTTCTGGTCATTGTTGTATCCTGTAACAAAATTGTGACAGATTGTGACACAGGTTAGATACATAAATTATATTCCATATGTTGAAGGCATTATATGATAATATAAAGCAAACAGAGAATCTTATTGTAAGCATGGAAAGGGGTAATGTTTCTTCTGAGAGTGGTACATTGTATTTTGCCTGGTTGATGAGGAAAAAAACACCATGACAAAGCACTGTCTATTAATTGCAGAATAAATGGTGTGAACAATGAGAGTTTAAAAATTCTGGAGGAGATTCCTAGAAACAAACAACAATGAAAACACAAATTATCAGAATCTGTGGGGCACAGATAAAGTGGTACTAAGAGGAAAATTTATAGCTTTGCAAGCATTTGTCAGAAAGAGAGAAGAGGACTACATAAATAACTTAATGGCACAGCTTGGAATGTGATTAACAAAAAAAAACAAAACAAAAACTAGGAGGATGGAAGGAAATAATAAAGATTAAAGCCAAAATCAATGAATAGGAAATCCAGAAAACAATCTGAAAGATCAATGAAAGAAAGAGTTGATTGTTTGAAAAAATTAACAAGATTAATAAACCACTAGCAAAACTCATAAAGAAAGGAAGAGAAACTTAATGAACCAAATTAGAAAAGAAAAGGGGGAATTACTACAGATACTACAGAAACTCAATGGGTAATCAGAGGTTACTTGGTAAAACTCTATGGCACAAAACATGAGGACATGGAAGAAATGGATAAATTCTTGGACTCATAACCTTCCAAGCTTGAACCAAGATGATTTAGCATATTTGGACAGACCCATCAATATTGAGGAAATTAAAATGGTAATCAAGTCTTCCCAAAAACAAAAGCCCAAGCCCAGATAGATTCACTAACGAATTCTTTCAAACTCTCCATAAAGGCCTACTTCCTATACTTCTCAGGATCTTCCAGGAAATTGTAGAAACAGAAACATTTCCAAATAGTTTTTTTTACAAAGCTAGCATCACCCTGATACCAAAAGCAGATATGCCACCAAAAAAGAGAACTACAGACCAATACTTTGAATGAACACAGATGCAAAAATCCTTAACAAAATCCTAGCAAATAGGATCAAACTTCTTATCAAGAAATTCATGACCAAGTAGGATTCATTTTGGAGATGCAAGGGTGATTCAACATATGCAAGTCAATCAACATTATACACCACATCAACAAAAGGAAAATTAAAAATCACATGTTCATACCAATAGATGCAGAGAAGGCATTTGATAAGGTCAAACACCCACTCATGATTAAAACCCTTAACAAAATGGGAATGGAAGGAACTTTTCTCAGTATATATAAGGCCATTTATCACAAGCCCATGCCAGATATTATACTTAATGGGAGAAAAATTGGAAGATTTCTTCTAAGATATGGCACAAGGCAAGTCTGCCCACTTTTACCACTCCTAGCCAACATAGTAATGGAAGTACTTGCCATAGAAACTAGGCAAGAAAAAGATATCAAGGGCATCCAGATAGGAAAGGAAGAAGTCAAGCTCTCACTGTAGATGACATAAAACTATATTTAAAAATTTTAAATATTTTCCCCAAATGCTCCTAGAAACAATAGATTCATATAGTAAAGTGAATGCTACAAAATTACACAAAAAAACCAATGGCATTCTTATATACAAATATAGATAGAGAAGAAATAGGCATTTATAAAAGAATCCCATTCACAATGTCACTACAGAAATTCAAATATCTTGGAGACAATTTAGCTAAAGAAGTGAAGGACATATACAAATAAAACTATAAAACATTGCTTCAAGAAATAAAAGAGGACACAAGGAAATGGAGACTCATACCCTGTTCATAAATTGGGAGGATTAACATAATTAAAATGTCAATAATTCCCAAATCTTTGTACATATTTAATGCAATTCCTCAAAGGATACCCATAATATTCCTTTAAAAAAGTGAATCAAACACTCCTGAAATTAATTCAGAACGATAAACACCCAAGAAGAGCTAAAGCAACTGTTAAGGGGAAAAGATGGGAGGCATCACATCCCCCAAATTTAAATTGTACTAGATCAACTTTTACCAGATGCCAAATAACAGATGAGTAGCTAAAGAAATTGTGGTACATATACACTGGAATACTATACAGCTCTCAGGAAAAATGAAGTCATGAAATTTTCCTATACATGAATGTACATAGAAACTGTTATGCTGAATGAAATGAGTCAGAGGGAGAGAGATAAGCATAGAATAGTCTATGTGGTATTTATCATATCATCTGTCATATTTAAGAAAAATAGAAGATAGTAGATATAATAGAATGAGTTTGAAAGGAACAGCCCATGATATGAAGCTTACCACAAAGATTGGTGAGTGCAGTTAGAGAAATAACTACACTAACAATTATCATGATAATGATAATAAAGAGAACTAGAATGCCTCTCTCAAATACAGGCAGGGGTTGGAGGAGGAAGGAGAGAGGGGACATTGGTGGTGGGAAGGTTGCACTGGTGAAGAGGGATGTAGTTTTCTATGACTGAAATACAACTATGAACATTTTTGTAACCATAGTGCTTAAATAAAAGTATTAATTAAAAAAGAAGGAAAATATGTAAATTGTACTACAAATCAATAACCATTAAAATAGATTGATACTGGAATAAAGACAGACCTTCAGATCAATGGAATAGATTTGAATATTCAGAGAATGACCCCCAAACATACAATCAATTAATCTTTGAAAAAGGGGCAAGAAATGCAAGAATTGGAGCATGGAAGGCTGGAACAGCAGGTCAGCTACATGCAAAAAAGTAAACTCAAACCTCTAACAGCTTCAAAAAAGGTCAAATCAAAATGGATTAAAAACCTTGATATCAGACCTGAAACTATAAAGTATATAAAAGAAAACGTAGGCAAAACACTCCATGACATTGAGACTACAGGCATCTTCAAAGAGGAAACACCACTGTTCAAACAAGTGAAGCAGAGATAAACAAATGAGATTACATCAAACCGAGAAGCTTCTACACTTCAAAAAATAGTGACTATGGTAATAAAGGTCACCTATTAATGGGAAAAACTATTCACCTAATACCCATCAGATAAAGGGCTAATATCTGAGATATACAAGATACTGACAGAAATTAGCAAGAAAAAAATCTAACCACATCAAAAATGGGGAGAAGAAATAAACAGTCACTTTCTCAAAGAAGAAATACAAATGACAAAAAGGCACATAAGAAAATGCTCCACATCACTAATCATCAGGGAGATGCAAATAAAAACAATGGAATATCAACTTACACCACAGAGACTGGCATACATCACAATGAACAAGAACAACCAGTGCTGGCATGGATGTGGGGGAAAAAGGAAATCTCATCACTGTTGGTGGGAATGTCATCAAGTTCAGCCTTTCTGGAAAACAATATGGATATTTCTTAAACAAATTAGACATTGAGCTCCCATATGTTCTAGCAATACTACTCCTAGGTATATACCCCTGAATCATAAAAATATGATACAATAATGCCCTCTGCATTCCTATATTCATAGAAGTGCTATTTACAATAGCCAAAAGCTGAAAATAACCCAGATGCCTGACAACAGATGAGTGGCTAAAGAACTGTGGTACATCTACATGATGGAACACTATGCAGTTGTTAGGGAAAAAAATGAAGTTACAATATTTGCCTATACATGAATGGATATGGAGACTATTATGTCGAATGAAATAAGTCAGAAGGAGAGAGAGAGATAGACACAGAATAGTCTCACTCAGCTGTGGTATTTAAGAAAAATAAAAGATAGTATAATAATAATGCCCAGAAATAATAGAGATGAGGTCTGGAAGGACCAGCCATGATATAACACTTACCAGAAAGAGTGGTAAATAGCAAGACTCTGGAAACAACCAAGATGCCCTTCAACAGATGAATGGCTAAAGAAACTGTGGTCCGGGGCCCGGGAGATAGCATGGAGGTAAGGCGTTTGTCTTTCATGCAAAAAGGTCATTGGTTCGAATCCTGGTGCCCCATATGGTCCCCCGTGCCTGCCAGGAGCAATTTCTGAGCATGGAGCCAGGAGTAACCCCTGAGCATTGCTGGGTGTGACCCCCCCCCAAATAAATAAATAAAGATTCTGGAGGAGGGTTCAGAGAGATAGCATAGTTCAAGTGTCTAATCCAGGTTCAAGCTTGGCATTTCATATGGTATCCTGACCCCACAAGGAGTAATAGTTTCTGAGTACAGAGTCAGGAGTAAATACTGTGCACCACTAAATGTGACCCCAAAACAAAAGCAAAAATTTCTGGAGGAGAGGGTCTGTGGGAAGGGGCCTCAGAGGGAAGTTTTCTAGATAAGTTGGCGTGCGTGTTGGTTAAAGTTGAGGAGCCAGATGGAGGGATGAAAGGTTTCTTCAATCTTCACTTCCCACAAGCTTTTCTTGTAGAATCTGAGGGCAGTATTGGTGTGACCAGCAGGTGAGCTGGCCAAGGATGGGTGGCCAAGGGAGACATCCTTCATTGCCAAATAGCATTTTCTTGGAGAATCTGTGGCTCAATCTTGAATTTGTTACAGAAATTTTCTTGCTATATATTTACGACTGGGCAAGTCTGTGCTGAGTATTTGTAGAGAATTTTGCCTAACTGGAGCTGAGCATCTAAGTGATACCTAAGCATTTTGGGTGGTAATAATGATGGAATGTGGATGAGTGGACTAGACTGGTCTGTCATGGGAGCTTTAGCTTCTTTATTAGCAACAACAGCAAAGAGTCAGAGCTGCTTATGGAGCAGCCACTGATGGAACCTTTTGAAGCAGAATAACACACTAGAGAAAAGATGATTCCAAAGTTGGAAGCATAGATTATAGATATACTGATTCAACATGTTATCCCTTCCCCTTAATTTCATGGCTCTGGAAGAAACAGCATAATGTGTTAGTGTGTTTATAACAAAAATTTTGAAACAGCAGATTTTGATTCTATTTGGCATACTTCTGTGAAGGCTTGTCTTCTTCAGAGGTGAGCTATACATCCACAAAAAGTGGAGCCAGAAGAGTATGGCCATTCCTCTTCACTTCACGGCAGAGTGCATCTTCTAGCTGATGAATACCACCACAACATGTAGAAAATTCCACAATATAAGCATGACAACGGGGAAACAATGCAGACCACCACCAGGCATGGAGAATGAAGATGACAACTCTGATGACCCAAAATAGTCAACCACCAAGTTAGTCTCTTAGATATGGAGTTTAGATAATAAATATGAAGGATGTTCACAGAACTCAAAGAAAGCATAGATTGAGTTGAATGGAATACTAATAGGAATCAAGAGGATATTGGGCTGGAGAGATAGCATGGATGTAGGGCATTTTGTTTTGTATGCAGAAGGATGATGGCTTGAATTCCATCATCCCATATGGCCCCCCACACCTACCAGGAGCAATTTCTGAGTGTAAAGCCAGGAGTAACTCCTGAGTGCTTCCAGGCATGACCCAAAAACCAAACCAAAAAAAAAGACAGAAAGAAAGAAAGAAAGAAAGAAGAAAGAAAGAAAGAAAGAAAGAAAGAAAGAAAGAAAGAAAGAAAGAAAGAGAGAAAGAAAGAAAGAAAGAAAGAAAGAAAGAGGTATGAAGATAGAAATCAGAAACTCCAAACTAAAATAACAGGTCTGAAAAACTCAGTAGACAAATTGAAAACCTCAGTGGAAAGCCTCTTCAACAGGGTAACAGCAGCTGAGGATAGAATCAGTGAACTTGAAGATGAGATGCATAACAACTTCATACAGAAGAGGTTGGGAAAAAAGCTTTAAAGCAAATGATCAGGCAATGCAAAAATTACTCAAAGAATGTGAATAGATGAAAATGGAAGTCTTTGATAAGATCAACAGAAACAACATAAGAATAATTAGAGTCCTAGAGATACAGGAAGAAAATCCCCTGGAAGAATCAACAGCCAAGGACATTATTACAGAAAAAAATACCAGACCAAAGACTACATGCAATTAAATCGTGCATGCCCTAAGAGTACCAGCTACAGAGACCCAAGGAAAAGCACCTCAAGACCCATCCTAGTCACAATGATGAATCCCACAAATAGGGATACAATACTGAAAGCAAAAAGATCAAAAAGAGAAATTACATTCAAAGGAGCATCCTTAATATTTATAGCTGATCTGTCACAAGAAACCCTCAAGACCAGAAGGCAGTGATGGGATATAGTGACAAACTCAATGAAATAAATGCTTCACCTAGAATACTGCACCCAGCAAGACCCACTTTCAGATTTGAAGGAAGTATACAGAGTTTCATGGACAAACAACAGCTCGGAAACTTTACAGTCTCAAAACAAGCCTTAAAAGGAAAACTGAAAGGTCTACTTTAAGTCAAGACTTACCAACAGACACACCAAACTTCTACACAAAGATGGCATTAAACCACATGACAATTCTCTCTCTCAATGTTAATGAATTAAACGCACCAGTTAAGAGACACAGTGGCAAAATGGATCAAAAAACTGAATCCAACCTTCTTTTCCCTACAAGAAGCACACCTGAATAGTCAGAACAAACATTGACTCAAAACCAAAGGCTGGAGGAAAATCTTCCAAGCAAACAGCACTAGTAAAAAGGCTGAGTAGCCATAATAATATCAGATGACACAATTTTTAAACTCAGAAAAGTTGTAAGGGACAAAGATGGACATTTTGTACTAATCAAGGGATATGTACAACAGGAAGAAATCACTCTCCTAAGCATATATGCATCCAATGAGGTACCAGCAAAGTATTTAATACAATTGTTGACAAATCTGAAAAAAGATCAATAGTAAATCAATAATTGTGGGAGATCTCAACACTTCCTTGTCACCCCTTGATAGGTCAACTAGACTGAAACCCAACAAAAATATACTAGCTCTGAAATGAGAAATGCAAGAAAGTAGACATATATGGGTCACACAGGGATCATTCTCTAGGATAGACCACATTCTGGCCCATAAAACATATCTCCATAAAATCAAAAGGATAGAAATCATGCAAACTACCTTTGCTGATCACAAGGCACTAAAATTAGGTGTGAGCTACTAAGGGACACAGAAGAAAAACTTTAACTTCTGGAAATTAAACAGCTTACTACTGAACAACCAGTGGGTCAAAGATGAAATCAAAGAGGAAATCAAAACATTATTGGAAACAAATGACAATAAAGGCACAAATTATCAGAATTTATGGGACACAGCAAAAGCGGTACTGAGAGGAAAATTTATAACTTTGCAAGCACAATTCAGGAAAAAAGTAGGGGCTTACTTGAATAGCTTAATGATACAGTTTATAAAATTACAAAATGATCAATAAAAGAAACCAATAATAGGTAGGCAGGAGGAAATAACAAAGCTTAGAGCAGATATCAATGAAGTGGAAATCCAAAAAAACAATCTGAAAGATCAAAGAAAGCAAAAGTTGGTTCTTTGAAAAAATAAACAAGATTGATAAATCACTGACAAAACTCACAAAGAAAGTGAGAAAGGGAAACTTGATAAACTGGATTAGAAATGAAAAGGGGGAGATCATTACAGATATTGCAGAGAATCAAAGGATAATCAAAGACTTCTTTGAGAAACTTTATGCCACTAAACTTGAGAACCTGGAAGAAATAGATAAAATTTTGGACTTTTATAACCTTTGATTGTTGAATAAGGATAAGGTAGCATATTTAAACAGCCCCATTATTATTGAGGAAATTAAAATGGTGATAAAAAAATCTTCTCCAAAACAAAAGTCCAGGCCCAGATGGATTCACTAATGAATTCTTTCAAACCTTTCAAGAGGAACTTCTATCAATCCTTTTCAGGATCTTTCATAAAATTGAAGAAACAGGAACACTTCCAAATAGTTTCTATAAAGCTAACATCACCTTGATACCAAAACTAGACAGTGATGCTGCCAAAAAAGAAAATTACATATCATATCCCTGATGAACACAGATGCAAAGATCCTCAACAAAATCCTAGCAAATATAATTCAGTGCAATATCAAGAAGGTCATTCACCACGACCAAGTAGGTTTCAACCAGGAATGGCAAGGACGGTTCAACATCCATAAATCAACCAACATAATATTTCATATCAACAAAAAGAAAAACAAAAAAATTATATGATCGTATCAATAGATCAGAGAAAGCATTTGATAAGGTCTAACACCTATTCTTGATAAAAAAAAAAACCCTCATCAAGGTAGCAATGAAAGGAACTTTTCTCAATTATCTACCACAAGCCAATGGCAAATATTATTATCATCAATGGAGATAAACTAAAAGCCTTTCCCCTAAAATCTGGTACAAGACAAGGCTACCCTCTCTCACCACTCCTATTCAACATAATACTGGAAATACTTGCCATAGTGAAAGAAAAATATATTAAGGGCATCCGGATAGGTAAGGAAGGAGTCAAGATCTCACTGTCTGCAGATGACATGATAATATATTTAGAATATTCTAAAGACTCTTCCAAAAAGCATCTAGAAACAATAGATTCATATAGCAAAGTGGCAGGCTACAAAATTAACATGTAAAAGTCAATGACCTTCTTATACACCAATAATGATAGAGAAGAAATGGACATTAAAAATTCCCATTCATGATAGCACTATTCTGAAGCACCTAGAAAAGGGGTCTCCAACTCGCGGCCCATGGGCCATTTGCAGTCCTCCATATAACATTTTGTGGCCCTGTCCTAGAGGAATCTTTTTTTGTTTTGTTTTGTTTTGTTTTATTTGTTTGGGTCACACCCCCCAATGTTCAAGGCTTACTACTGACTTTGCACTCAAGGATCAACCCAACTTTGCCTCCTGTGGTCCGTAGGTAAATTGAGTTTGAGACCCCTGACCTAGAACATACTCATTATATACAACTAATACTCAACAATCAAATAACAGGGTTTAAGAGAGTAGAAACTCCAAACACTGTAACAGTCAACATATACCGGGGAACAGTGCCCAAAACACATGAAAGAGGAACAACACAAACTTTTGACTACACATTATACCACAAAGAAACCAGCGACAATAGAAACAGCAGTATAGAGAGAACAGGTAATATAATCCGCCTTCTACTACAAAGACTCATAAAAATCCTTTAGGGATCTTATACAGGATTATAGGCAAAGAATACTATGGGAAATCACTGACTCCAACAGAAGCATTTCATAGCAATATGTTTTAATGCCTTAATATTACTATATTTAAAATAACCTCTCAGCTTTTCTGTCCACAGGCGTTCTTGGATACAAAGGGTGGACAAACTAAGATGGCATCTTGGGGCTCAGTCACTCGAGATACCATACCCAGCTTGCACTACAAGAATGTTCCAAGAAAACTCTTTAACATACCCTTTATCTCTAGATAATACCTTCTTTTAGGACTTGAAGCGTGTGACCAGCCAGACCACCAAAGCAGCAACTGTGACCTACAGACTTATATTACAGGCCCTACTCATTGAACATATTCAAGCAAACTAGCATTCCCTTGCTCTTTTCTCCTCTCTTCTCACTACTTTTTTCTTTTTTCTTTTCCTTTTTTTTAAATTTATTTTCTCTTTTCTTCTTTCCAGCCCCTTCCATATACTTTCCCCTTTCCCCCCTTTGGAAATCCGACTATCCCTTCACCCCTCAATCCCATCCAGATTTCCCACCTTATTAAAACTCTTCACCCTCAGTTCTTAATCCATTAGGCATCAAGACTGACCTCCTACCCCAACGAACCAGTATCCAGCACCTAAGCAAAGGGACAACCAGTCAAACCCACACCTCGT
>PVKC010023817.1:0-17107 GCA_004027635.1 Crocidura indochinensis
TGTGTGTGTGTGTGTGTGTGTGTGTGTGTGTTTGTGTGTGTGTGTGTATTCTAAGTTTTAGGCAGGTTTTTCCTTTTGTTTGATGGGCCACTTACAGCACTGTAGAGGTGGTAGTGGGAATTTTCTCTCACTTCTGTGCTGAGAGTCACTCCTGAATGGGCTCATTGAGCTAGTTCACTGGTCCAGAGCAAATTTTTTCAAAAAGGTTTCTCAAGTGGTACTCAGCTGTCCTATTTGCTGTCTGAAGGTTAGACTGATTCAAATCCCAACTATCTAACTTTAACATTATTTGTTGTTGATTAATATCCAGGTTCCCTTGCTAGTAATCCTTGACTAAAAGGGCCAATACTTCAATGGAATTGTACAAGGACACAATGCTGTGGATTATCAGACCACCCCTAATGTTTTGGCCCCCAGGGCCATGCCCAGAAGTGGTGGGGGCACCCCTTGATACTCATTAATTCTCAACAGGTTGTTGGAGGGGTAGAATCAGGGTCAGGAGCATGCAAGATACATGTCTTAACCACTGAAACTATTTCTCCAACCCCTTCTGGACAAGTTCTTTCCTTCTTCCTCCTCCTCCTTGTCTTTCTCCTTTCTTTTTGGTGTTTTAGGTCATACCCAGAAGTACCCAAGGATTACACTTGGCTCTTGCTTAGGGACTACTCCTGGCAGGGTTCAGGGGAATATGTATGGCACTAGGGATGGAACCCTGGTTGGCCCATGCAAAACTGTCACATTCTTCATTGTATTATCATCTCTCTGGCACGGGGATAATTTTTCTTGTCATTCTTTGTGTAGTTTTTCTTTTCCTTTTTCCTTTTTTATTTTTGGGCCACACTTCGTATGCTCAGGGGGTTACTCCTGGCTATGCACTAAGAAATCGCTCCTGGCTTGGGGGACCACATGGACACTGAAAGATCGAACGTCGGTACATCCTAGGTTAGTACATGCAAGGCAAATGTCCTACCACTTGCACCACCACTCCAGTCACTCTTTGTGATGTTTTTCATTAAAAATTCAAATTATCAATCTCGGAGAGATAGCACAGCCGCGTTTGCCTTGCAAACAGCCGACCCAGGACCAAAGCTGGTTGGTTCGAATCCTGGTGTCCCATATGGTCCCTTGTGCCTTCCAGGAGCTATTTCTGAGCAGACAACCAGGAGTAACCCCTGAACACCGCTGGTTTCAAAAACCAAAAAAAAAAAAAAAAATTCAAATTATTGGGGCCAGAGAGATAGCATGGAGGTAAGGTGTTTGCCTTGCATGCAGAAGGATGTTGGTTTAAATCCCAGCAACCCATATGATCCCCTGTGCCTGCCAGGGGCAATTTCTGAGCCTAGAGCCTGAGCGCTGCCGGGTTGATCCAAAAACCAAAACCAAAAACCAAAAAACAAAAAAAATCAAAATATCAGTCTGGAACCCACATTTTACAAAGTTAAAGTACTGTCTTGCAAAGGATTATATATGTTCTAAACCTGTAACTAAAAACCATCTATTCTCTCTCATAAAAGAATAAGGTTTTATGGGACTGAAGAGATAGCACATTGGTAGGGTGTTTGCCTTGCAGGCTGCAGACCTGGGATGGACCCAGGGTTAATCCCTGGCATCCCATATAGTCCTCCAAACCTGCCAGGAGTAATTTCTGAGTGGAGAGCCAGGAGTAATTCTAGAACGCTGCTGGGTTAAAAAAAATTAAAAAAAAAAAAAAAAAAAGGAAAAGGAAAAAAAGAATAAGGCCTTAGGAAACAAACAGTGTCCTGAAGAGGAGCATTCTCTGCTGACAATCACCTAATTCCTTGTAGAACTTGGAACCATGGACATTAAGAGTCTCAAGTCTCAGTGGATAAGATGAGATGTGGTGACAAGCAATCTGAAACAGAAACTGCTGTCTAGCTAAGTTTGACTCCTGTGTTATCAAAGCTGGAGGCAGAAAGGAGGTTATGATTTTAGCTGGAAAATGGATCATTATTACAAAGGAAAAATAAGTACTGCAGGGATCCAAGAAAACTCTTGGGGGAGGGTAAATCTTTGACTACAATTTATTGGTATCAGAGTACCAGAGACATGGACAAGCAAGATCACAACTGATTTATGGCCCTCAAAATTGTAGGAGTGAGTCACTCATTGTGGGTGGGTAAGGAGGTGGAGGAGGAAAGCAATGGGAGGAGTTTAAGAGCTGCAAGGTAAAGGATCTAAGTAAAGAGAGATGAAAGTCATAAATCAAATTAGTTATTGCCTCCTGACATGAGGGCTTTAGTTTTGTACACCAAATTATTATTTCTATTTTTCTTTATTACTAATTTTAATAAAACTACTAATTATATTCCATAGTCCCGTTTTCCCCTTTATGCTTGGGAACTACAAGGAAAGCAGGGGATTGAACTCAGGTCAGGGGAATGCAAGACAAGCCCCTGACCTGCTATTCTATCTCTTCAATGGATCCTTTTTTCCCTTTATAACAGAACACACTGACACATGACTGCTCTTCCCCTTATGTCTCTTTAATCTTGGTATGTTCATGTGACCAAATTCTGACCTGCAGAGTATAAACAAAAATGTTTGTGAAAATCCTTGAGTAGAGTTGGGAGATCTGACTGAAACTTATTTTTTTTTTTTTTGGTTTTTGGGTCACACCCGGCAGTGCTCAGGGGTTACTCCTGGCTCCATGCTCAGAAATTGCTCCTGGCAGGCCCGGGGGACCATATGGGGCACGGGGATTCGAACCAATGACCTTTTGCATGAAAGGTAAACGCCTTCCCCCCATGCTATTTCCTGGGCTCCCTGACTGAAACATTTTAATAATCACTTGATGTATTATTTGAGAACATTATTCCATACAGAATAAGGGAAATGGGGTATTTAAAACTAGTATGTAAGAAATACTAAGCCTGGAAACCAGGAAACAAGTAGTAGTTTTTGAGATATCAGATGAATCCATAGAATATTTTAGTTGTAGATAGAAGTTTTTTGTACTATTGGTAAGTAAATAGATTGTGAGATGTAGGCAAATTTATAAAATATGTTAACTCAAATTTTATACATGGGAGCTCAATTTCCAGATTTTTTGCTTTGTTTTGTTTTGGGGACCTGGCAGTGCTCAGGAGTCACTCCTGGCTCTACACTTAAAAATTTCTCTTGGCAGGCTCAGGGGACCATACTAGATGCCAGTGATCAAACCCAGATCTGTTCAGGTGGGCTGCATGCAAGGCAAATGCCCTACCGCTATCGATCTGGCCCCAATTTTCAGTTTTTTTTGTTTTCATATTGTTTTCCATAAAGGTAGGACTAGATGGCATACCCACCAGCAGTGAATGAGAGTTCCTTTCTCCCAACATCCCCTCCAGCACTGATTGCTCTTTATGAGTGTGTGCCATTCTCTATGGCATGAGTTATTTTGATTTGCATATCCTTGATGATTAGTGATGTGGAATATTTTTTTGTTTTTTTTTTTTTTGGTTCACACCCAGCAGTGCTCAGGGGCTACTCCTGGTTCTATGCTCAGAAATCACCTCCGGCAAGCTTAGGAGGACCATATGGGATGCCGGAACTCAAACCACCTTCCTTCTGCATGCAAGACAAATGCCTTACCTCCATGCTATCTATCTGGACCACAAATGCCTTACCTCCATGCTATCTATCTGGACCCAAGTGATGTGGAGTATTTTCATGTGCCTTTTGGCCATTTGTATTTCTTCTTTGAAATTGTTGGTTCATTTCTTTTCCCCATTTTTTGATGGAGTTAAATGTTCTTTTCTTGTTAAATTTTGTCAGGATGGAAACTTCTCAGAAAATTAAGAATAGAGTTGCTGGGGTCGGAGCCATAGCACAGCGATAGGGTGTTTGCCTTGCATGCGGCTGACCCAGGACAGACTTAAGTTGGATCCCCTCTGTTCCATATGGTCCCTGAGCCAGGAGCAATTTCTGAACACATAGCCAGGAGTAACCCCTGAATGCCACCGAGTGTGTCCCCAAAACAAAAACAAAAACAAAAAAGAATAGAGTTGCCATATTCTACTTCTTGACATTCAACCCAACTGCACTAAAACATTAATTTGAAATGATATTTACACTCCTTTGTATATTGTAGCACTATTCACAATACTCCAGATTAGGAAGTAACCCAAGTGTATATAGACTGTTGAGTAGTTAAAAAAGCTATAGTATATATACACAACAAAATACTACTCAGCTATCAGAAAAGACAAAAATCTGTAGTATGTTGTAACCCTTCCCCTAACTTCCTTTCTTCCCTAACCTCTTCCTTTGGCATATAAAAGCCTATCTGGATTACAGACAGCCCCCCCCACCCCCCGTGTGTGGGGGTTCTGGATAATAAAAACAGGAGTTTGGCTGGGAGGGGAAGAAAGCATATGGCACATAGGAAGCACATGGCAGAGGCTGGAGATGGCAGAGAAAGGAAGGCCATGAGAAAAAAAAGCAGAATACAATAAAACTTGAACTCACTCGCTTGGTGTTTTATTTCTCTGTAGTTATTACCCTGCTTAATCAGCTAGTGGATTTTTATTTTATATTTTTATTCTACAGTATGCTGTAACTTGAATGAACCTATACTGAATCTATGGAATCAAGGGAGAAGGACAAGCACTAAATGACCTTCCTCAAGGGGCCAGTGAGTTAGATGGCAGGGTACTTGCCTTTTAACTGACCCAGATAGGTCCTCCTTCGATCCCCAGTATCCTAAATGGTCCCCCAAGTCTTCCAGGAGTGATATCTGAACACAGAGCCAGGAGTAACCCATGAGCACCGCTGAATATGCTCCCCCCAAACAATAACTAAGCAAACAAACAAACAAATGATCTTTCTTCTGTGGAATATAAAGAAACAGAGTAAGGAAATAAATAATAGGCAATGGCAATAGAACCTGAGAATTGGTCTACAGTAGACTAAGTTTGCTAAGTGTGTTCAGGAGATTGAGAAATGGTAGTAGGGAAGCTGAAATTCTGGTGGTGGGTGTGTTGTAACAACTTTGTATTCCTGAAATAGTAATACTTACATAGTGTCTTAATTCATTTTATTTACTTTGGTTTTGGGACCACACCTGGTGTTGCTCAGGGTTGACTCATAGCTCTGTACTCAGAGATTGCTCCTGTAAGTGCTCAGGGAGTCGTATCAGTTCTGAGATTGAATCTGGGTAGTCTGTATGCAAGACAAGTAGCTTAGCTCTGTGCTATCTTATTTTATTGGATTTTTGGGTCACACCTGAAGACGCTCAGGGGTTACTCCTGGCTCTGTGCTCAGATTTGCTCCTTGGCAGGCATGAGAGACCATATGGGATGCGTGATTTAAACTGTTGTCCATCTTGAATCAGCCCTACCGCTATGCTATCTCTCCAGACTATCTCCTGATTTAATAGAAAAAGAAGATAATGGGTCCGGGATATAGCATGGAGGTAAGGCATTTGCCTTTCATGCAAAAGGTCATCGGTTCGAATCCCGGTGCCCCATATGGTCCCCCGTGCCTGCCAGGAGCAATTTCTGAGCATGGATGGAGCCAGGAGTAACCCCTGAGCGCTGCCGAGTGTGATCCAAAAACCAAAAAAAAAAAAAAAAGAAAAAGAAGATAATAAAATCTCTGGTACTACCATACTATATCAAATCAAGTTTGTGTTTTTTTCATTTGAGATGAACAAGAAGGTAGGGGTAGAGTACATCCATTCCTATATCCATGGGCTACTGGGATCTGTCATGTATTAAGTATCCTTAGTCAACTCATCAATTATATAAAAGTGCGAATGTTACGTGTTAATTGTCATTATTAAAATTTTAGTACAAGACTTATTAATATTAATGCCACAATATTATCGTATTAACTTTTGCATATTCATATGCATATTATTTTTGCATATTTATATAGTCAATATTAATATTCTGTTCAATAATTCATCACATTGATTCTATTAATGACAAATATCTTCATCATTATTATTCAATTGTTAGGTTAAAGATTATATTGAGTTATTAAAAATATGAAGATATATAGCTTTAAAATATATATAGGTTTTAAGTAAGTAATTAACTTGTAAGATATGTTAAAATTGTACAATAGGGGCTGGAGAGAGAGCATAGAGGTAAGGCATTTGCCTTTCATGCAGAAGGACAGTGGTTCGAATCCCGGCATCCTGTATGGTCCCCCGTGCCTGCTAGGGGCAATTTCTGAGCATGGAGCCAAGAGTAACCCCTGAGTGCTGCTGGGTGTGACCCAAAATCAAAAAAAAATGCACATAATAAATTGAGCTTATTTTTAACTTTACTTTTTTGGTTTTGGAATCAAACCCAGCAGTTCTCAGGGGCTACTCCTAGTTCTGCATTAAAAAATCTCTCCTGGAAGGCTTGGGGACCATACTGGATGCCCGGGGTTTAACCCAGGTTGGCCACGTGCAAGGCAAATACCCTACCTGTTGTGCTATCATGCCAGCCCCACTGATTTTGTTGCTGTTGGTTTTGTGTTTTTTTTTGTTGTTGTTGTTGTTGTTTCATTTTGCTTTGGGACCACATTAGCAGTGTTAAGAGCTTAATTTTGGCAGGGCCAGAATTAGTACAACAGATACTTAGTACAACAGGTACTAAGGCTGTACTACCATACTTTGCACGTGGCCCACCTAGATTGTATCCCTGGCATCTTTTATGGTCTTCTGAGCACCACTAGGAGTAATTCCTGAGTGAAGAGGTAACTGAGCACTGCTAAAACAAAAATGAGAGTTACTTCTGGCTCTGAGTTTAGGAATCACTTCTAGACACTTCAGAGGGACCACATGGGATGCCATGAATCAAACCCGTGAGCAATGCAAATAACCTACACACAGTGCACTATTCCAACTTTGAGTTTATTTTTTAAATGATAGGACAAATAAGAATGCTATTTATAGGTAGAAAGGAAAATGGTAGAAAGATCAAGATTTTACAGGTAGAAAGGAAAGTGGTAGAAAGATCTAGCTATGCCATTCTCAAACTGGCCTCTGTTCAGATAATTGGAAGTCCCCCTCTCCCAAATTCCCTGACTTTTTTTTTTTTTTTTTTGGTTTTTGGGTCACACCCGGCAGTGCTCAGGGGTTACTCCTGGCTCCATGCTCAGAAATTGCTCCTGGCAGGCACGGGGGACCATATGGGGCACCAGGATTCAAACCGATGACCTTTAGCATGAAAGTCGAAGGCCTTACCTCCATGCTATCTCCCGGGCCCCAAATTCCCTGACTTTGATGTATGCATATTTTCTTTTAGTTATTCATCAAACACTCATTTAAGAATGCTAGGGAAGGATTTTACAGGCTTATTTAAGGTCCTTATCAATTGACTTTAAGAAACTGACACTGGTAATTGGATCTGACTTAACTCTAGGAGTTCTCTAAATATCTGGGTCCAGAGATCAGTGTCAGAAACACTAGATTCAAAACATAAAAGTTGAGGCACTACTTCTGCCTTGAATACAGAGGAGGCCTATATCCAGGATGCCAATTCTTTCAGAATCTTCCAATTCTGGTCATAATTCCTAGCTGCCAGTCTGCGAGGAAGGTCATGCAGCTTCAAATAGTTGAATTCTGTCAACAAGAAGAATGAACTTGAGGCTCCAGAGCAATAGTATAATGAATGGGCATTTACATTGCACAAGGTTGACCTGGGTTTAATCCCTGGCATTCCATATGTTTGGTTCCCTGAGCCAGCTAAGAGTAATCCCTGAGTGGAGACACCAAAACAAAAAACACTAATAAATAAATAAACAAGTAAATAAATGAGCTTGGGCTGGAGAGATAGGATGGAGGTAGGGCATTTGCCTTGCATGTAGAAGGACGGTGGTTTGAATCTTGGTATCCCATATGGTCCCCAGAGCCTGCCAGGAACGAATTCTGAGCATAGAGCCGGGAGTAATCTCTGAGTACTACTGAGTGTGACCCCCCCCCCCCAAAAAAAAATAGAATGAGCTTGAAATTGAAATTGAATGTTTCCCACAGAACTCAGGCAGCTGCAACTTTGTTTCAGCCTTGTATACCTTGAGCGGGGTCAATGCAGTTTTCAGCTTTCTATCCCACAGAAGGATGATGAATCAATTGTATTGTTTTAAGCTGCAACATTTGTGGTAATTTGTTACATAGCAATCAAGAAACTAAACAGCTACTCATTAGTGATACTTATCCTGGTACCACATGTGCTCTGCCCTACAAATATAGATAACACCACAGCTGTTCAATGGGCGAATTAGGGTGCTTTGCTTAAAGCCAGGCCTACTTGCCCTTGCTTCTTGCTGACATAGCAGATGAGTGTGTTGGTTGCAGTCCCTTTTGACTGCAATCTCCGTTGCCCAAAGTTCAGTTCTGATTCTGAAAATTACACCACCTAAGGCTATTTACTGAAGTAGAAAAGAGAATATATGAATATGTGTAACCCAGGATAGTTTCATGCAGCTCCTAAGTATGACAACTTATTTTCCCTCATTCTTTCCTTCCTTCCTTCTTTCCTTCCTTCCTTCCTTCCTTCCTTCCTTCCTTCCTTCCTTCCTTCCTTCATTCCTTCCTTCCTTCCTTTCTCCCTCCCTTTCTTTTTTCCTTCCTTCCGACTTTTTTTTTGTCCGTTCTAGGTTAGCGTGTGCAAGGCAAATGCCCTACCGCTTGCACCACTACTCCAGTCCCTTCTTTTAACTTTTAAAAAATGTTATTAAGAAATGTTTTTAGTATAACATTATGATTTACCAGATTGTTCATAATACAGCAGTTTCAGGCAATAAATATTCAAACACAATTTCACCCATCATTAATGTAATTTTTTTCCCTTCACCAGTGGAGCCAATCTTCCACCCACCACCAGAACCTGCCCCTTTAAGGTATAAATAAATTTATTTTATAGTTTTGTCATAATATAAAGGCAAATAGAATTATCAAAAATTAGATCAGGGGCCAGAGTGACAGCACAGTGTAGAGCATTTGTCTTGCAAGCGGTCAACCCAGGGCAGAACTGGGACCAATCCCCAGCATCCTATGTGGTACTCTGAGCTTTCCAGAAGCGATTTCTGTAGCCAGGAGTAATCACTGAGTGGTGTCGGGTATGGCCCCCAAACAAAAAATAACAATTAAAAGAATAAAAAAAACTTAAGGGTCGATTTGAAGTAATTGTTGTATTTCTCCATGTTTTATTAAAGTGAGTGACTAAGGATTTACTGGGTGAGCTGCGTTTGGTGCTAGTTGAGCCTTTTATGTTTAGGCTCAATGAGCTTGGCAGACTTCCATGTTACTTCTCCATCAGATTTCCTTTAATACTACTAGGCTGGTATTACTATAAGATATTGAGGTATCAGTCAAGGATCTATAGCTCTGATTTGGTGTAATTTGGTGATTTGGCAGTTTGAAGAGATTAAGTCGTGAAGCTGGGCTATTTCTATCTGAGTGTATAGGGTGTGGTGGTGGACTATGGTTCATGCAAAAGAGGGAATCATCCTTCACCCATTCTGAGATTTCCACAGAGGGATCAGCCCAGGTAGGGCTACCTGGGAAATGTGGGCAGTTATTATTTTATTTTAGAGCTTGGCAGAGGAGCCAGGCTGATTTTTGTCCAGAAGGTGATGGGTGTGGGTGGAAGCTGCTGGGTGGCAGGTGGGTGAAGGGTGAAGGTAGTTTGAGTCAGTCATCGCCATTCTGAAAAGATCCCAGAGTTTTCAGCCTGTAATCTGATCCCATCTGTGAAGATTCAGCTGCTGCTATTATTTGAGTTCAGTCACGGGCTCTTCCTTCTTTCTTCCTCTCCACTACATTCCTTCCTCTCTTTTTGTTAGGGTGCTTTTTGGGGGGGGGCACATCCGGTGATGCTCAGGGGTTACACCTGGCTCTGCGCTCAGAAATCGCTCCTGGCTTGAGGACAATATGGGACTTCAGGGATCGAATCCAGTTCTTTCCTGCGCCCATCCAGCTACGTGCAAGGCAAATGCCCTACTGCTGCTCTATAGCTCCGGCCCCCCTTCCTCTCTTTTTTATGCTTGGAATTCAGGGTTTCATACACGCAAACAATGGACTCTATCATTGCCTTCATTAGAACTTTGAATGTTAAATTTATTGAACAAGCCACACCATTTGATCATTGTCTTTGGATTTAGTCTATGATCTTTGTGATGCTTTTTCATTGTACTGTTCTTATATTAAAGTAATTTCCTAGGTGACATATGTGGACACAGTAATGGTACTCACGCAGCTACCTTGCACCCGTAAGGATCAAAGTTCTTAGTTGGGGCCTTAGTAAGGTGTTTGCTTTGCGTGCTGCCAACCCAGGACAGACCTGGGTTTGATCCCCAGCAGCCTATATGGTCCCGAGCCTGCCAGAAGCAATTTCTGAGCACAGAGCCAGAAGGAAGCCCTGAGTGCCCCCCGGGTATGGTCCCCAAACAAAACAAAAACAAAGCAAATTGCAAGTACAACAGTGGTAAAACAGAAGAAATGATTTAGAAGTAGTTTGATTCCTATATATAATGGAGAGCTGTGGTAATTCTAGATTTATACCTCTGATTAATTTTTTAATTCAATTTTTGGGTCACACCTAGCAATACTCAGGGATTACTCCTGGTTTGTATTCCCATATGATCCGATTGTTGATATCTATGTTTCAAATACAAAAACATTAACACAGATCATCACAGAATTATTTATAATCCCAAAATCTGTAAACAGACTAAAAGACCAAAAATAAATGAATAGAGAAAATAATTTGTGGTGGAGCCAAAGTAATAGTAGAGTGGGTAGGATGCTTGTTTTGTACACAGTCAACGTGGGTTTGATTCCTAGCACTCTATATAGTTCCTCAAGACTGGCCAGGAATACAGTGATCCCTGAGCACAGAGCCAGGATTAGGCACTGGGTACCACTGAGTGTGGATCTGAAACAACCAAAAAAGTAAATAGAAAAAAGATAAAAAAAATTTTTTTGTATGTTATATATACACTCAGCTATATGAAAGATGAAATTTTACCTTTTGATACAACTTGGATGAAGTTAAATGGGGGTTAATGCTAAGTAAAATAACTCAGAGTGAGAAGGACAAATACCAATGATCTCATTCATATGTGATTTGTAAAGAAAAGGAATGGACAATATCCAAAGATAACAAACCCTTGAACTTGTACTAGAAAATATGTTACCAAGCAGCAGGGGGAGGAGTTGAAGGGAAGAAAAGAAATGAGAAGAAGTAGAAGAGACATAAGGACAGTGGAGTAGGAGGTTTGACACTTTGGATGGTTAAGGTACATTTTGTGGGAACTGAACATTAATTTGTACATATTAAATACAATAACTTATTAGTACTATTATAACTATGTCACCTCTATTGTAATATAAAAATTTTGTCACTATTCTATATGCAGCCATTAGCTTTATTAATTTATTAGTATCATAGATTAGAAGTCATCTTACTTTTTCTCCATTCTTACAAGCCTTTATTTTCTCAATATCTAGCTAAAGGGTTATAAAATCAGCATCCAGCACTTACATTATGAAAAACAGGTAACTATTTATTTTGTTAAACAAAACAATGCCTGCCATTATTTGTGATATTTTGGAGAGATCCTCCCATGCACAGACCCCAAAAGGGGAGGGTCACTTTCCAGTGAAGACATGCTGTTGTGTGACTGGAATAGTTCCACATTTTATGTTCTCCCCCCCATAGATATAATAGGTGTGCTCACACATGGGGCAGAATCATATACCACCTGCAGGACTTGAAGGGAAATATGACTCTAGACACTCATGCCCTTCAGAATGAGATTATTCAAGTGTGTAGAAATAAACACCCAGGTATTCATTATGAGACTTCAGGGGATTTCACACACCGGTACATTGCAAGGCCTCAACCTTGGGTCATGGTGTCAAAGCCTCACTCATGCTGCTGGCAGTGCTGATACAGTCCTACTTATGTTGGTTTTACTGATTCTGGGATCTTGCCTCCTGTAAAGAAAAAGCAGTCTATGCGGAGGGCACAGCCTATCAAGCCCATCACAATTTCTTGCAATTTGCAAACAGTAAAAGGGGAATTGTTGGATGCCCTCTGTGACACTGTTCCTGAACTGTCTTGCAGATGGAACCCCTGTAGAGCAATTTGTTCCAGGGGACCACATAGAGCAACTGTCCTGAGGATACACCTTGAGACTGAAAACTTTTGAGACAACACAGCACCAGAAATGGGTAAGGATAGCACAAAGAGGGTTGTCATTCCCCTATCATTAGTGATTACTAATTAGATTTGACCTTGGGCCATCCCTCCTAACTCACAGGGAGCTATGGTTAAAAGAGATTATACCGGGCCAGTGAGAGAGAGCACAGTGGTAGGGTGTTTGCTTTGCATGCAGCTGATTCGAACAGATGGTGGGTCTAATCCTGGCATCCCATATGGTCCCCAGTACCTTCCAGGAGTGACTTCTGAGCACAGAGCCAGGAGTAATCCCTCAGTGCCACTGGATATGACCCCCCCCCCAAAAGATAATACTTACCAACACCTAGCTACCAGGCTATGTCATCTTGTTATTCTTCAAATATCCCTCTTCAGGTGCTATATAACCAATGTTAGAAGGGAATAAACATTCTCTGATCATTCTTAGCCTTGGACCCATTCCTTCCTGGTTATCAATGGGGAAACATCCTTGGTCCCAAACACAACAGAAAAACAGAAGTTGACCCTTGCTGGGCGACAGGGTCAACAAAGTGGTGTACTTGAGATCATACACTTTTTTTTCTTTGTTTTTTTAGGTCATACCTGGCAGCGCTCAGGGGTTACTTCTAGCTCTACACTCAGAAATCACTTCCGGCAGGCTCGTGGGACCACATGGGATGCTGGAATTTGAACCACCATCCTTCTGCATACAAGGCATTTGCCTTACCTCTGTGCTATCTCTCTGGCCTGATATCATACACTTTTAAAGATGTGGGATCCAAGTGACAGTGCTTCTGTGATAAAATCTGGCAATAGGGATCAAGCTTACAGTCTTATAAAATGTAAGGCAGTCGTTCTACACAGAAAACCATCCCTTGGTCTCAATGGCTTAACTCTTTTGAATTGAGAGCCACTATTTTTTTTGGGGGGGTCACACCCGGCAGCGCTCAGGGGTTACTCCTGGCTCCATGCTCAGAAATTGCTCCTGGCAGGCACGGGGGACCATATGGGGCACCGGGATTCGAATCGATGACCTTTTGCATGAAAGGCAAACGCCTTACCTCTATGCTATCTCCCGGGCCCCATAACTCTTTTGAATCAATAAGTTTGATATTAGTCATGTGTAGTAGATGCCAGTGATGTCAGATCCCTGGCAAGTTTGTGATCTTACCCAGGTGGGCTTAGGGTGGGGCAGAAAAAAATAACAGAGGAAGTGAACTAAATTAAACCTCCTGAAGCAACTGCAATGAGATTACTCTTTATTACCAAGGGAGGAGTATTTAAACAGTTATACAGTCAACAGGATTTACCTATCTGGGAAAATTAAACAAAGGGAAGGGAAGGTCCTTATGGTCAGGTGTATGTGCAGCATATCAGGTTTACAGACTATGTGATTAGGGGAACTTCACCTATATGACTGGAAAGCACAGTAGATGAGCTCCATTGTGTCATGTCAGGTGTTTACTGTAACAGGTGATCATCTTCCTCTCCCCACAGTGGGTAAGGGAGGGCCTCAGCCCATAGGGTGCCTCTTTTCAGGGATTCTCGTAGACGTGAGATTCTGACCTGCTAGAGCAGGGGTCTCAAACTCAATTTACCTGGGGCCACAGGAGGCAAAATCGAGGTGAGGCAGGGCCACATAAGGGATTTCGCTTACCGAATATTTGCTAAAAAAAAAAAAAAAAAAAAAAAATCGCATTAGTAAGAAAAAAAATCGCAAAAAATTGCATTAAACATTTGCATACCCCAAACGGAACTGCTTGGGGTATGCGAATGTTTAATGCGATATTTTTCTTACTAATGCGATTTTTTAGTTTTTTGGTTTTTGGGACCACACCCATTTGATGCTCAGGGGTTACTCCTGGCTAAGCGCTCAAAAATTGCCCCTGGCTTGGGGGACCATATGGGAAGCCGGGGGATTAAACCTCGGTCCTTCCTTGGCTAGTGCTTGCAAGGCAGACACCTTACCTCTAGCGCCACCTCGCCAGCCCCACTAATGTGATTTTTATTGCGATTGTTCGGTAAGCGAATAATCACGAATACTTCGATATTTGAAGGCTGGCCGCAGGCCACAAAATGTACAGATGGCTGCAGAATGACAACCTCAATAGGGTTCAAACCTATCTCTGAAGGGTCCTGGCTACAGTCATGTTCTTCTTCTTCTTCTTCTTTTACTTTTTGGGCACACCCTGTGATACTCAGGGATTATTCCTGGCTATACGCTCAGAAATCACTCCTGGCTTGGGGGACCATATGGGATGCCAGGGGATAGAACCAAGGTCTGGCCTAAGCTAGCCACATGCAAGGAAAATGCCCTACCTCAGTGCAGTCATGTTCTTTATATCCTTTATTATATTGAAGTAAATCTCCTTAATATTAACTTTTTTTAGAGTTTTTATTATAAGTGAAAGTTAATTTTTTCCAAGGGCTTTTTCTGAATTTATTGAGATGAACATGAGTCATTTTTTGTTTTGTTTGTTTTTGGGCCACACCTGGTGATGCTCAGGGGTTACTCCTCGTTCCTGGTTTGGGGGACCATTTAGGACATCAGGGATCGAACCCAGGTCTGTCCTGGGTAGCCATGTGCAAGGCAAATGCCCTACTGCTGTGCTATCATTCTGGCCCCTTATTTTATTTTTAAATCAAAGATGTGCGCTTGATCTTTTTTGTTTTGGGGCCACATTTGTCAGTGCTCAGGAATTACTCCTGGCTCTGCCCTCAAGAATCACACCTGGCGAGCTCAGGGGGACCATATGGGATACTGGGAACTGAACAATGTAGGCTGCATGCAAAGCAAGAGCCCTACTTGCTATGCTATCGCTCCAGTCCATGTGTTCGATCTTGTCAAATATCTTTTCTGTATTTATTGATGTGAACATACAGTTTTTATCTTTTTCTTGTGTTGATAAGCTGCATTACATTGATTTGTATATCTTAAGCCATTCTAGCATTCCTGGGATAAATTGTACTTGGTCATGGTATATGAGCTAGTGATGTATTTCTGGATCCAATTTACTAATATTTTACTAAGTGTTGTGTATGTAAACATTTCAATGGGATTATTATGTTACTGACCCTACCCTGATAAGTGATTGTGCCCTACCCTAGGGTGTGACTTGGCATTCTGCTCCCACCCTAGGGTGGTACCTGATCCTGCTCCCACCATTGGGTGGTAACTGATCCCACCATTGGGTGGTTTCTGATTCTGGGGTATAAAAGCAAGGGTCTGTGGAAGGAGAAGAGTTTTTTTTCCTGGGGCTGATTCTGGGGCCTTTTGGCTTCAGCCTCTTCGATGGAATAAAAGCTGTTTCTTCAGAAGCCTGACTACCTCTTAGCTTTCTTTCTGCCACATTCACCTCAGAACGGCCCTCTATGTCTATGGATTACAATTGGGCTTTCTGATTGCCTGGGGAGTTCCGCATTGCCTACTAGATACTTGTTCATTGAATTTCAGATTCTCCATCTGGTTCTTCAAGGAAGAACTTACTTGGAATTCTTCATCTTGTATGTCATAGATCTATCATCTTAGGAGCTTGTAGTTGATTTCTTGACACGTTTCTGGTTTTAGACACCCTGTGTTTAGAAGTTTTTCATTACATTTTCTTGTGATGTGCTTATGCAAACAGCTGCTCTTTTATTATTGACTAGTTTTTACTTTAATAATTGTAGACAGTATTACTTTTGTATATTATTAATATTTGTTTACTATAAACAAACAGGGGAATTGTTGTGTATGTAAACATTTCAATGGGATTATTTTACTGACCCAACCCTGATAGGTGACCTACCCTAGGGTGTGACCTACCCTAGGGTGTGACCTGGCATTCTGCTCCCACCCTAGAGTGGTACCTGATTCTACTCCCACCATTGGGTGGTACCTGATTCTGGGGTATAAAAGCAAGGGTCTGTGGAAGGCGAGGGGCTTTTTTCCTGAAGCTGATTCTAGGGTCTTTTGGCTTCAGTCTCTTCCATGGAATAAAAGTTGTTTTCTTCAGAAGGCTGACTGCCTGTTAGCTTTCTTCCCTCCACATTCACCTCAGAACTGCTAGCTGAACAGGGTAACAGACGCGTGGTCTGAGCTGGAGAAGAAAGGCCTCATCCTCCATCCCTCCATCAGTCAACCCTATCAAGGGCAGTATTACAACAAGTAAGAACTTCTGTGTCTATATCAAGGATTTAGGTTTATAGTTTTTCCTTTTAGTGGTATCTCTAAATATCTGCCTTGTAGAACTGGGAGTTTCTGTTTCTTCAACTTTCTGTAAGAACCTGAAAAACACTGGAAGTTGGTCTTTAAAGATTTGGGTGAACTTACTAGTAATTCCATTTGGGCCTGGGCTTTTATTTTATTTTATTTTTTTGGACTTTCATTTTTTGGAAGACTTTTTATTACCATTTAAATGTCCTTGATAGTAATTGTTCTGTTCAGGTTTTGGATTCTTTTTGATTTAGTCTTCGAAAGTTATAAATCTCACATTTTGTTCTGTTCAGGTTCTCAGATTCTTTTTTATTCATTCTTCAAAGATTGTGAATCTCAAATTGATCCATTTCTTCTAGATTCTCCAATACAAATACTCCTCGCTTAAAAACCTACCTGTTTAGTGACCACATGCACTTACGACCATCTCTTCACCGTTATTTTATTTTAAATATCCTTTTTTCATCTTGTACACTCTACAGTACAGTACTTTAGTTTTTGGTGCTTTAACGTATCTACTTTACTAACTTTATGTTCTGTAATACATTATAGTACTGTGCGTAAATTACACAATCTATGCAAATTAAAACAAGTGGAAGTTTTCAGTTTGATCTTTCTCATTATTTTACTTATTCAGAATACTGTATTGTCAATTACTATGCATATACTGTAATACTGTGTACAGTACATGCAGTTCCTCACTTAATGACCAATTCTTTGAAACAAAACTTGGTCGTTAAGGGATGAGTATCTGTACTATGAAATAAAGATTTTC
>PVKC010023818.1:0-17141 GCA_004027635.1 Crocidura indochinensis
TGGTAGTAAGTGAGAGAAATAGAATACCTGTCTTGAATACAGGCAGGGGGCGGGGGAGATGGAAGATGGGAGTGGGGGGGGGGGTTGGTTCCTTTTTATAACTGAAACCCAACTACAAACATAAACATATTTGCAATCATGGTGCTTAAACAAAGATATTATTAAAATTAGAATAAAAAGGAAAAAATTATGAAGGAATGTAGTAGTTAGCATCCATGTGAGTTCATACAGTTCGTGTAAAGGCCTCTCTAAACCATTGCCTGGCAGATAGTGAAAAGAAGTCTTAAGTGATAAATAAACATCCCTTAAAAGCATCATTATCAAAGGCTATGATTCTGTTCCCATTTTTCTGACTTTCTCAGAAGAGCCTAAGGCTTAAGTGTTCCCCCCCCACCACACCCTCCCCATCCCAGGTTTGCTATTTCCACAAATCGGTCAAGACTCATAGGATGAGAGCATGTTCCACAGGCTTTGATTTCAGGGAAAAAGCAGGCTTGGATGGAGGATGGAGAAGAGGATGTGGCTGGGATCAAGGGCAGGGGAGAAGATAAAGGCCATAGAAAACAGGATGGGAGAACAATGCCCGGGCTAGCCTCTGAGTGGCCTGATTGCCCAAGCACATAGTGCAGTGTCTGTGGAATTGTTCCCACATCCGGGCTCTCCAGCACCTACCTTGATTCATCTCTCAGTAACATGTGGGCCTCAGTGGTATAGTCGGGGTAGAAGTCTTCAGATTTGGACTGCATTGTGGGGAAGGCCTTATTTTTTATTCCTCCTGTAGGGTGGGAGTGCAATCAATGGCTCTAGAATTACAACAGAAAGTTTGTGTGTTAACCATATATCCACTCCCTTCGCTTAGAATCAACAGTTGAGAATACCTAGTGCCTATTGGTTCCAATTTCAGACATTTTCCCTTTTTTTTTTTTTAGCACTCTCGTTTCTATGTTGGGCAAGAAGGAAACCAGGAATCCCCTAGACATTCCAGCAGGCCTGGAGAATAGGAGGTGATTTGCATAGAGATATGGGGCCATTTCCTTCCTTTCTTTCTAAACCCATCACATGGCACTATGCTGGATTTGTTCCTGCTAAACCCAAGAGACTTAAAATCTCCTTCGGCTAGACGTTAGAAAACCAAGTACCTTAATCCAGACATTTTTACTCCCTTTCCCCCAGTCCCTTATAAATTAATACGCACCCCAGTCCTCACAACGTGAGGCCAGAAACATTAGGCCAGTCTAGCTACTGTGGGATTTCCCTCTCTTATGCTTCTCTGGCCTGGAAGAATTCCTGTGTCCTTCTTGCCAGGAAGAAGTTTCCTGAGGCTCTTCTCTATCTTTCTTTGTGGACTCAAAATAAAATTCTGTCTTTAGAGACCGAAGTGATAGCACAACAGTAGGGCATATGCCTTGCACGTGGCTGACCCAGGACTGATCTGGTGTCCCATATGGTCCCCCAAGCCAGGAGTGATTTCTGAGCACGTAGCCAGGGGAAACCCCTGATTGTTAATGGGTGTGGCCCAAAAAACAAAAACAAAATTCTGTCTTTAGATCTCCTGATATTACTTGTTTTATGTAAAAGGAAGATTTAAAAAAAATTAGGAATCTGCTTTCCACAAAGGCTTTAGACATTCAGGAGAGTTTACTTGGATGCTACAGGTACTCTTACAGAGCAAAACATATCACAAGCTGTACCAGGATAATAAAGCAAATCATTTTGCTTGATTATTTTGAAATCTCCCCATCGATGCTGGTGGCCACCAGTGCTACACCTGGCAGAAGGTCAGGCCCTGCTGAGTTCCAGCTGGGGGGATTCAGACCAGGTACATGCTCCAGCCCTCTGAGCCACCTCCTTAGCTCTGTCCTATCATTGTACCATGTGCACATATTTAGAATAGATGAGCAAGGATATGGCCAGTGTCGATTAGTCTTTCCTGAATGACAATAGTAGACATGATTTTATCACTTTCTTTTGGTGTCAACATAATGGCTTGGTTTTATTTTGGTTTTAGGGCTCAGGGGCCACTCTAGCTTTATTCTTGGGGCTCTCTGAGGAGTATGGGATCAAATCTGGGCCCCCACATACAAAACAAATACTTTATATTTATTTATTTTTTTGGGGGGTGAATCACACCCGGCAGCACTCAGGGGTTACTTCTGGCTCTACGCTCAGAAATTGCTCCTGGCAGGCTCAGGGGACCACATGGGATGCCGGGATTCAAACCACCGTCCTTCAGCATCTAAGGCAAACGCCCTACTGCTGTACTATCCCTCCGGCCCCATTTTGAGTTGTTGTTGTTGTTTTTTTTTTTTTTTTGGTTAAAACAAATACTTTAGACTTTTGAACCATCTCTCTGCCCATTAAGACATATTTAAAATTGTTTTCTATAACTGCTTCATGTTACTTTAGATTAAAAAAGACATATTGACGATATTTACATTTTATGTGAAATTGCATATACAATATATAAATAAATCCTGGAGGGCAATTCAAAGGGCTGCAATGTTTGTTTGGCATGTGGGAGCTCTGGATATGATCCCTGGAACCACCTGGTCTCCAAAGCATTGTTGGGAGGAACCCTCAAGCAATTTACTTGGAGTGGCCCTCTCCTATCCAATATTATGTTTCATAAATAAATGAGAATGAGTAAATAAATATTTTATATGTTAGGAATTCTGTATGTCTCAATGTATAGAGCTATATGTTACTTAATATATGATATGACATACATCTAATATATACTAATACGATAAATATTATATATTAATAGATGGCTATTCATAGAGAAATAGTGGAAGGTAAAACAACTTAAAAGTACCAGTAGTTTTCCAGTTGCTTTTCTGTGTTTTCCAATATTTTTGCATTGAGTGTTTATTATTTTTATAATTAGGAGAAAAAACACCTGTGTATGTGTGTGCTTCACTTTCATGAAAACAAACATGTCACTTACTATATTTTTTTTAGCTCACTTAAAAATGTTTCTTCTTTTCCCCCATCTCTTTGTTGTTGTTGTGCTGTTGCTGTGGTGCCAGGTGTTCGCACACACACTTGGCCGTGACATTTGTGTGCTCAGCCTCAAAGCTCTCTCATCCTCACACCATGGCTGTGGTGCTCACACACTACAGCTGTGAGTAGGAGATCATGCCTTGCAATAGTTCTGGGAAGGCCCCAGAGCTGCAGGAACCATGTGTAGTCCTTCTGATTTATGAATGACACCGAGGATCAGACTTGCAGTCTTATGTTTGCAAGGCCAACACGTTTGCCACTCAGTCCTTCTGGGCCCCCAGTGATCCCTTTATTTTCAGATCATGATTTCTTTTGACAATTTAAAAAAAATTTTAATGTAAAATCTTTAAGCACCACGATTATAAGCATGATTGTAGTTGGGTTTCAGCCATAAAATGAATTTATTTTAAAGGATTGAAGATCATCTGCTTTTCTTTGCATGAAAACAGATACATCTCTTTCCTGTTTGATAGTTTCTAAAAAAAAATTGGACATCATTCTTGAAGTTAATACCTTTTGATTTGATGTTTCAGTTTAGTCACACCTGGTTTGTCCATAGAGCTGGCGTTTGGGAGAACTGTTGAACATCTAGAATAAATTACAGAGAATGAAGAAATCACACAGTGGAGAAAGTTCATACTTTACCTCCATCCACTAGAAACTTGGCTGTGTGTCTGCTGCCTGTCTGTGAGGGGTATATGGGGAATAAGCCAGGAACATGATTCACAGTCCAAAGCAAGAGGAAGGTGATGGTTGAAATACCGAGAAAGGGGTTTGAGAAGCTGTGTCCTGGCAGTCTGGGGCCCTGGGGAGATGAACACGATAGTCTCCTGGTTATTTTCCATCTTCTTTGATCTATGGGACTTCCCTCATGCTTGTGGAGCTGTTTGTAATTTGTTCTTTGGCTAGTACTTTCTAGATTGCTCTGAGGGGAAACACTGATTTATCCTTATTTTTTTTTTTAATTCTGTGCTATATAAATAGCAGAGTTTGAGGTTTCTACCCTCTGTTTATGAGTTTGCCTTAGGAACTTTTAATCTAATATCTTTGTATCCAACCCTTTCACCCAAAAGTGGCATCAAAAAAGGGAAGTTTTAAAGTAGGTGAATCTTTGCTCTCTGGGACCTCTGGCCTAGAGGGATATAGCAGCAAACAAGGATTTACTGTTTCTGTCTCTAGCCCACTACCCACAGAGTTCTCTTAGAGTACATAGGCCCTTCTCACTGCCTGCCTCTAGTTGTGAAATTCTCCGGTGGAAGTTTTGGTGTAATGGCAAATGTCAGTTTGAGGCCTCGGAATGTTTTCCACTCATCGACAATCATTCTTCCACAAAGCAATTTAAAAACTCTTCCCTAGCACTTGTAAGGATTGAGAAACAATAGGGGCTTCATGCTTTTGTCCCAATTGCATGGAAAGTTCCAGGGTAGGCGAGAGAAGGATGGAGAGGAGAATAAGAACCGAGTGTCGGGGTCTTGGGATACTCAGCTTCACACTTAGCCTCGGACTTGTGGCTCCATACATGTTCCTGAGTCTATAAAGGGCATTCTAATCAGCAGTACTGTAAATCAAACCCTGTTTATTTTCCCTGGCTGTGAAATTATAGATTCATTTAATTGCAAGATACTGTTAACTCATCCACATCTTCCCTGAGTCTATGTAGAGAACTCTAGAACCATCAAGGGTCTTCCTATAAAGGAAAAGTTATTAGAAGTCACCAGTTGGTACATTACCACTGTCCCAAGAAGTTCCCACCTGGGTAACTTTGTACTCATTGTCTCACTGAATATTTCTGAGTTTCTTCTTCCAAGTTAAACATCTTCCTAATCACGTAAATTTCTCTTTGATAACCAAACCAACCCATAAACAATGCATCCTATTTGAACCATGAAGGAAAAGTCCTTTTTGGGTCAAGAAATTGGAGACAAGGATAGAGAATATAGAGACTCATGGAGACCATGGTCGGCTTTGGAGACCATTAGGATCACCTTTAAATTTGGACATAGGCTTTGAGGAATAGAAGAACAAAACATTGTAAACTCTAGGCTTGAGTTCATACCTTTTTTGTTTTTGTATTTTTTTAAAATAATATCTTTATTTAAACACTGTGATTACAAACATGATTGTAGTTGGGTTTGAGTCATCAAAAGAACACACCCTTTCACCAGTGGAACATTCCCATCACCAATGCCCCCATTCCCACCGCCCCATATGTATTCGAGACAGGCTTTCTATGTCCCTCACTTATTGGCATTGTTATGATAGTTCTCAGTGTAGTTATTTCTCTATTGAGTCCATTTCTGAGGTGAGGGTGGGAAGAGTGCAGGACTGGAACTGAATCTCAGATCATAGACTAAATCTAGATGGATCTTATGAGCAAACAGATAAGCTGAATCAAGACAAAGAGCAGAGGTGAAACAGGCACAAGGTATGGGTGAAGGTTTGGTCTGGTGGAATCACTTGAGGGGAACAAATGATGGCAGAGCAGACAGAGGAGAGTTGAGACAGTTATAGATGATAGGAGATGTAAAAACTTCATTTTCTTTGAGCGTGCCAATCAAAGATATGTTGCCAGCAGTGAAGTAGATATTTGCTCTTTATCTCACTTTCTTTTTCCCGTTAGCTCATTGGTGAGTCGCTAAGCATTATCAAGAGCAGGTGGGTGTCATCTTATCATAGGGCCTCAATGACTGTCCAATGTGGCTTTCACGCTATAGAGAGTTTTATTTTGCAGCTAGAGCTAGGCTTGGAAGAAGGATCAAGGGCTTGGATTGGGTCTCCACAAGCAACCATCTTGGGAGGACCAGTGGTTAATGCCAGCAGCTGGTTGGTGTCAGAATACAATCTGGTTACCGCAGAAAAGACCTCATCCTTGGTGGATCTGTGAACCCACAGACACCTGCTTGGCTTGCCCTGGCTGAGAGCATTTCTGGTAGAGAAGGGCAGGAAGTGACTGGATGGCGGAGAGCTGACTGTGAGAGGGAAGAAAAGGAGGTATTAGTGAGCCACTAAACAGACAAGGACTGGCCTTAGACCACATTGCAGGCCACAAACTTGGATAAGTTTCACTGTTGCCTGAGGCCCTGTGAGGGATGAGGAGGGTGGGTTGGGTTGGAGAAGGCCACCCCACATAAGGAAGGATTGAATGCAACAAATGGCCAGAGGGGAGGGAGGACCCTGTAAATGAGAGTCAGGATGTGAGAGGAAAGTCATCACTGGGGACTGTGGGGGGCCTCAGGATCCAACGGAGATGAGGCCATGGTGGCAGTTCTTGGACCCTCTCCATGTCTATGGCTCCAGGCCGCCTGCCCTCCACATGGCATCATGACACCATTCAAGAAGCAAATAGAAAGGAAGAGGGCCTTGAAGCAGAAATGCCCAGCGAACAAAGCCTCCCTCCCAACAGCAGTGCCACAGCAAAGGGGGTGGGGTCATTTTCCCTCCTCCCTCCCTCAGAACCACCACTGTCTCCCTCTAAAACTGTCCATCTGTCTGGCCATCCTGCCAAGTCCTAGAGCCCCACGCTGATTTCCTTTGGAAGAGCCCCAGCTCCCAGGGTGACCTCGGGAACAGCAGGGCCATAGACGGCTCCGATCCCAAACTTCCCATCACTAGCAAGGGTCGGTCTGGCCTGTACAAGTTAAAATAACACACTGGCTGTTTATGAGCCAGAGTCCTCTATAAAGTCACCCAAGGGTTTTTTTTTTTTTTTCTCTGTAGCATGTCTAATCTCTTCTGGCTGCCTTTCTGGGCCCTCAGCTCCCCATCTATTTTGGACTCGCCTTAGGCTCTTTCTGGGACTTCCGTGCCATAAGTCTGAACCCCCTCTGGTGTCTGGTCCCACCAGCAGGCAGACAATTCAGAATTAACTGCGGTCATGGTTGTCCAAACTGACAGGCAAGGGAAACTGAGGCACAGCATGTGACAGGGTCTGGGCCTGCCTCCCATGGAGATCCAGAGATATAGCTGCCAGCAAAGCCCAGGGTTCTGGCTGGGACTTTAAGGCTGGAGCTTGTGTGGAAGACTGGGGTCTTGTGAGCTGTTATAAAGTTTTTACTGAACCTCATTTGGCCACATATCCAAGGCTTATGACAAATAAAAGAGAGAGAGAGAGAGAGAGAGTATGTGTGAGTCTGCGCATACTTGTGCACTGTGTGTAGCATCTGTGTGTAGCATGTAGTATGTATGTGAGTGTCTGTATTTGTGTGCATCGTGAGTGCAGATTTGTAGTGTGTATGTGTGTGAGCAAGTTTATGTGAGTATATAAGTATATGTATGTATATGAATGGGTGTGTGTGTCTGACAGGCTGGAAAAGCTGTTTGAAATTCTCCACCTGCCTGGGATTTGACATCACAGAATGGAGAAGGACCAGAAAACCCAAACTAATGGGAACTAATATGATAACCAAGCACTTTCCCAAAGCCACGGTTGGAACTGTGGCAAACTGTCTTCCAGTTTCTCAGTCACAGACCCCATCCTTGACCCAACGGCCAAGACTACTTTGATTAGTCCAAAATTATGGCTGAATATCTTTCTGATTTCAATCCTTTTTGCTGCCCAGGGTCTCAATAACCAGAAGAAGGTAGTTGGTCAGGGAGGGCAGAAGAGGTGGAGAGGCTGTTGGGTTTCAGACACTTTCTAGGTGCCTCAGGGGACCTACATATTTCCTATGTAAAATTCAGTCTGTTTGCAATTAGATCCCTCTTCTTTGCTTATTTCCGGAGAGATTAAAAATAGCAAAATCAGCTTAATCTAGGACTCTGAGATCAACAAGGCCACTGTTTCCAAAAGTAAAAAAATACCAAGCAGTCCCACCCACATACATGGGTCATGCCGTGGCGGGCCTGGCAGGCTTGCTGTACTAAAGGAACCTTAGTTGCATGAACTCCCAACACTTAAGTTTCTGTTTGGGGACCCCAGTCACTCAAGGCAGGGTTTCTAACAAGTTCGAAGACCTGAAACCCTCTCTTTATTTCCTTCTAAATGAACTCAAAACTGTGAAAGCCTTTTTAGGAAAACTCATGTTAGTTCAATGGTGTCTGCCTTCCCCTATCATCTAGACATAAAGTGGATCCTGAGCCTTAAGGATCCTAAGCATCCAGTCTCATCAGCATCAGCACAGATAATTTGGAATATCTCTGATCATCAATGGCCGCATCCCTCCCTTCCTCTTTGAGTTGGGAGGGACATGGAGTAGGGAAAAAATCCTTCTAGGCTCTGGCTTTGTCTGACTGGGAAAGGCTATCCTGTAATAATAGTTAGGTCCTTAGCTCAGTGGTTACACTCTCTATCTAAATTTGGGATGTCAGGATTTCTGTAGCTCGGAAAATATGAACAGGAAGGCCTTCGCTGTACCAGTAAGGGTAGAGTCACTTTTGGAGCATCTCCCATTGGCCATAATCCAAGCACGTGGCCTCAACCTAACTATATTTTTCTTGCTGGAAGGGGGGCAAGGGAGGCTGGGAAATACAGGCTTTAGGGTAAGCAATCATTATCAGAAGTTTTAACCTAATATGTGGCCACAAGGCCTGAAGAGCATCTTCAGATAAACCTCTCAGAAGGCATCAGTCATCATAGTTCTATGCAGTAATGGCAGGCTGATTGCTCATTCACTATTTTCTTTGTGTTATGGCTGCATCAAGAAGGTATCTAGAGTATATACCTAGTGTATACATAGAGACTATATATACATAGAGACTGGAGAAGGAAACTGGAGAGAATAAACGTGAGAACATGGATTGTTAGTGTAGAGAAATGTAACTTAATGGGGGCAGAGGAGGTACTGTGTTTGGTTTGACAACTAGTGACAGGAGCCACAATCAGATTGTCTGCCACAAGCAGACTCAGAAGATGCCTTCATGACTGCTTAAATGAAGAGCTTCTATAGGCAGCACTCAGGGGGCAAATGTTAACTCCTGTCAGGGGTCCCTCCTGCCTCCTCTCCAAGGCAGATCCTCCAGCATCTAGGACACAGTGGGTACCTACTCATTCAGGGCTATTTGAAGAACTCATGTGCTTTTCTGGACTGGGGACTAGAGAAGTAATTTTGCCAAGAGTGAAAAGTAAACAAAGTAAGATTTTCTAAATAATAGATTATAAATAATATTTATAAATAAATATAATAAATTCAAATAATATTTTCTAAATAATAGAAACTTCAACAGTATAGGAATGGTAAAGCATGTGCCCAGACAGACTTCAGGCATCACCATGAATTTTATCCCATGTTAAGGACCAATAATATTACCAAGGGGATGTGATTTATAGAATCCACCTTGTTGGGTCTGGCAATCCAATGCTGACTCCTCACTAGTGGATCAAGGAACAGGTGGGATTAAAGGCTCAGTCCCACCTGGGTATGATGGTTAATTGGTGTGTTATGTTGACTTGGAAATAGTGCCTGGTTGGTCAAACAATAGTTTCAAAACTTCCTAACAAGATGTTTTTTAGACATCATGACTATTTGCCATCAGTTGGTTGTGAAGTAGAAGAGCCCTTTGAATAGGTGAGTCTCATTTAATCTATTGAAGGCTTTACCAGCAAAGCATGAAGTTTGTTTTATTATTATTATTATTATTATTATTGTTGTTGTTGTTGTTGTTGTTTATTTCGGCCACCCCTGTAGTGCTCAGGGATTATTCCTGACTCTATGCTCAGAGCTAACTCTTGACAGGCTTGGGGAAACTTATGGAGTACTAGAGACTTAAGACTGCAACATCAGGGGCCGGAGAGATAGCATGGAGGCAAGGTGTTTGCCTTGCATGCAGAAGTACGGTGGTTCAAATCCCGGCATCCTATATGGTCCCCCGAGCCTGGTGGGGGTGATTTCTGAGTGTAGAGCCAGGAGTAGCCCCTGAGTGCTGCTGGGTGTGACCCAACCCCCCCCCCCAAAAAAAAAGACTGGAACATCTACCCTACCATAGTTTATCACCTATCTGTCTATCCAATTAAATCTTTGCTTGGTTCTGGTTCATTGGAGAACAATGACTAATACAAACTAAGAGAAACCTGGATTAAATTAGGAGTGATTTTATGATTAATTGACATTTTTGTTAATTCCTAAGGGGAAGGGAGTAGTCTAGAGGGAATGGTTGTGGTGATGGAAATATGTTGGTTTTACTCTAACAATAATCTTTATTATTGCACTAAATACACAAAATGGGGATTTAGAGAAAATAGAAGTTTATAATAATAGTCTGGTCTTTTAGTAATTTCATTTCCAAGTGAGCAGGCTGTGTCCCTTTTTTTTCCTGCCTGGACACATCCTGTTGGTTGTATCTCTCCTCTTCGCTCATTCGTTCTTCGCTCATTGACTGTGTTATGGACCTGGGACACTTGAGCCTTGGCTAATATGTGCAAACTCAGTATCTGTGAATTTGGACTTGCCTGCTTTCTTTGAGTTCTATTTAAGCTATAGAAATAGCTGTTTTGTATTTTGGGGGACACACTCAGCTGTGCCTAGGGCTTGCCCCCAGTTATTCACTCACTCAGAGATTGCTCCTGACAGACGCAAGGGGCCACATGGGTGCCAAGGATTGAACCTAGTCCTTTGCATGCAAACACCTTATTCCCTAGATGTACTTTTCTTTTTTTTTAAATTTTTTTCCTAGATGTACTTTTCAAACACAACTGTTAACTAGAACTTGTTAGTTGTCATGGACACATCACCGGCTTCAGATTGCTTTAGCAAAAGTGTCTGTGAAACTAAAAAATATAGCATTAGCATTAACGTTGGACACAACTAGGTTCAGAAATAAAACAATATGTTATCAGGGTTGAATATGTTTCAGCTTTCTGCTCTGCTCTCTGCTATGTTTACTCCAGACTCAGACTTATGGGACAGAAGATGAGAGCAGTTCCAGATCCAGTCCCTCTTAGACTTGAACTTCAAGTGGAAAGTGTAAATGCTCTTCCTAGAAGCCTTTGGGAGAAACCCAAGCTATCTCCTTGACTCTGATTTATCAGATACCAACTTCTAAAACAATCAAATGAATCCTGGAAGAATGGCCTGTTCTAATTGGCCTAGACTTGGACACATGTTTTACCCTGAGTGGCTTTGCTTGTACTGGAATCTTGTGCACTAAGAATAGAAACTAGTGTGAGATGCCCGAGAAGAAACAGGGACCTAGGAGCCAAAGGAGAGTGGAAGAATGCTGAGTAGTTGAGAAAGATAAAGCATTCATAATCTATTGATGGAAAAGCCCGTCATGGGGCAATGCCAGCAAGAAGTTGATTCACTTCTGGGTTGTTTTTGTTTTTGACGGGCCCCTTTCCATAGTACTTGGCACTATAACCCAAACCAGTGTGATGCAAGTTCCATTAGTAAAGTGTTCTTCCCCTAAGTCCCTTTCCCAACACCCAGCTTTATTTCCAGACCTGATTATAGACAAAGCTGGGGAGGTAGGAGAAGGGGAGTTTATTTCTGACAAAGTATTATTTCCATTTCACACATAATGACTAATAAGGAACTTAGCCAGGAATGGCTCTTTCTACAGCCTTGAAAACCCTAGCCTAGATAATAAGTCACTGAACGGAGTTCCATCTACATCCCTTAACTTAAGAGTCATTTTCCATCTGCCCAGTATCTTTTCTGAGGCATGGAGTCACCACAGAACTTGACATTGAGTATTCAAAGGCTTGATTCTGTTGGAACTGTCCCCGGGTCTATGGAGAGGTCACCTTCCCATGGCATTGCCCTCAGTAGCAGTCTGGGAGTCAAGCAGAAACTCTGACCTTGGCCCCTCACCCTCTTCTCCTGGCTGCCTTGATAATACAAGCCTTAAAAGTTATGGAAACATCTCTGGCTTTGTAACTCTAGGGATTCCAGCAATGGAGGTCATGAATGGAAAGTTATGTAGGAGTCTGTGGAAGAGCAGATATCTCTGGGCAGGAAGAGACTCGCCCTGGGTACATCCAGTGAGAAGAGGGAGGAAGTTGCATGAGCAGAAGAACAGAAGAAGCATAGAAGAGCTTTGAACCCTCAGGAGAGATAACCCAGCAGTGAGGGGTTTTGGCAGAAGAGAATGAGATAAGAAGAGTGTCTAGGCTGAGAATCTGGAACACTCAGACATTTCCACGAGGAAAGATATCCAGACAACCACCAAGCTCCCAACAGGAGCTAATGGATAAGTTGGCATGACATGGCACACAGGATGTGTTGACTGTTTATTAATTTGGTAAGGAAGTCTAGCAGAGAAGATTGAGTTGGAACAACAATGAAGCACACGGATGGATCTAAAGCACTCAACTGCAAGTAAGACGGAGCAGGTGGAAGATTCATTGGCAGCAAACAGTTATCCTGGGGGTGATGAAGGAGGGAACTGTTTTCTCTTTTCCAATGAGGAGAGCTGTATTCCTTCATTTTGGCAGCATTTCCAACTTTCATGGGGCCAAATCTTTGGAGAGCCTTGTTTCTTCCTACGCCTGCTAAAAATAGGTGAAATGTCACTGACCAGAGAACCTTTGACCTCTTTGGGGTTTAGCTTTTGGACAGAGTTAAATGACTCTATTTGGGGCCTTATGTTGGTAAGAATATCATTTGAAGAGAGGTTGGGATGGGAAGAAGCTCTGTAAAGACAGGCAAAAGGGCACTGTGATCCTTTAGTTTAAACATGTGAAAACCAGGGTTCTGGAAGATAGCAGCGGGCATTCTTGGGCTCTTCCACAGAACACTGGCCTGATAGACTAGATATCATTGGATGAGGACCCTGCCAGAGCATGTTAGGAAGCTTTTCTCCAAACGAAAACCATGTAAGAATCATACTTTGTGATTGGTGGCCCTGAAGATCATGTTGAAAGGGAGAGTAAAGAGCAACTTAGAGATAATATATAAAAAATGCATAAAACGATATAAACCCCCCTACTATTTTCTGTTTTATTTTATTTTATTTTTTGTTTTGTTTTGATCTACATCCATCTGTGCTCAGGGTTTTTTCCTGACTCTGTACTAAGAGATTACAAGATCATTCCTGATGGGATATGGGGACCATATGGGATACAAGGTATCAAACCCAGGTTGGCTGTGTGCAAGACAAGTGCCCTACCTGCTGTACTATCATTCTGACCTTTACTACAGTTCTTTTTGAAAATCATTTCTCTTGAAAATAAGAAATAGAGGTGACTTTCTCTGTAGCTTTGAAAACAACAACAACAACATGTTTTTTTGCTTCTGTAGTGTGTGGGCAGATACCTGGCATCTATGTTCCTTGGTACCTCTAAATAGTGAAACTTCTCAGCTTATTACTAGCTAACCCTAGCACCCTCCGTGGTTAAATGATTTAAAAAAAAAAGAAAGTATATGTAACTAATGTCACTTCAGTGATTATGTGTCTGATACTAAACTTAGTGTTTTAGACAAATACTCACACACAAGTTCATTGCAAGGAAGGAAAAAACGGAGGCTCTTGAAGTTGAATGATCACAAAACTAGAAAATGATGGAGAAAGAGAATTCAGCACTTGTTAGGGAGACCACAAATTTTGTGCATTTAGCCACTCCCACTAACACCTACACTCACCCCTCCCATCCTCACACACATTTGAGAACCGAAGGATTTATGTTCTTAGGTAAAAGGCTTCACACAACGTCCTGAAGAGACATGGAATGCCCCAATGAGGTTCTTGAATGAAGCCTTGAAATAAAAGAATTTAGGAATGGAACTAATGATAGGTAATAAGCAAAACTGAAGAAACTAATAAGGTGGGAAGGAGAAGCTTTAGGGCAGACGCAGAGGTATAAGCAGAGGCATAAGCCTCAAGAGAGAATCACCCAACAGGAACTGTGGCCTCAGAATACAGGGACCGGAGCAAAATACAGTCAAGTTGGAATCACTAAGAGGGATACACATAGTATCCCCCTGCCCTATTCTCATCTTTCTTGTGTGTGCCTCCTGTTGACAGAACCCAACTAAAAGCCAGAGGCCAAGGATGCGCAGTGATGCAGTTTTCAATGTCAGCTTACTAGAGTGATATGGGGGAAAGGATGGAAAGTGGGATCCAGAGGAGCAATGGGCAGGGCCAGAGTAACATGTTGTTAAGTCAGGGATCAAAAGGCACCTTTTGATGAGGTTTGGATGGCTCTTCATCAGCAGTGTCTAGGAAGATGGCAGCCTGAATGGTATATCCCCAAGCTTTGTCCCCAAGCTCCCCAATGGCTCTGACCTTTCAATAGTCCATAAGAAACTGAGAAGAAAAACAAGTAACCTTAAAAAAATTTTCCTAGATCGGGTTTGAATAAGAGTCAGAATTCCTAAAAGTCCCACAGTATGGAATGACTCAGGTCCAATATAAGAGGATGACATATATTGAGTTTAAGTAGATGTGTAGATCCTAGGGGCCCAAACATGGAACTCTCCATAGTAAAGATGGGGAGTGGAAAAAGCCTGGGGTGGAGAGGAAATCTCTCAGTTTACTGTGGAAACAGGTGGGTGTGACTTTGGACAGCAGTGATACATGAGGGGACAGTCATGCAAAGGCGATCAGGGTTGTGCAGGTGTCTCTCTTGCTGAACTCTCACAGTTCCATCCCATCCATGGGTCCCTACACAGCTTCTGAAGGAAAAGCACTGGAGAATGTGCTAGCTATGCTCGGGGATCAGCAGGCTAAAAGTGGGCTCATGGGAACATAGGGAGGAAAAGTCATTCAGGAAGTCAAGGACAAAGAAGACATATTCAAGGGGGTATGGAAGACAGCAGCCCCACACAGAACTATGTTGAAGATGTGAGGTTCATCCTGGGCTCCCTTGAAGGGTCTCAGGAGATTAAAGCAGCAGACACAGAGGAGGGCAATGCCATGCAAAGGACCTCTGTTGACCCCAAATGGCTGGGACCCTGCTACTCAAGGACTGCATTTCCTTTACAGGCCCACTTCATTCAATTATGGTGACCAAAGACCAAGCACATTCAGTGATGATTAGAGGTGAGGTAGGAGTAGGGGTGGTATCAGGGTTTGGGGAGGCAGAGGGCTCCTTGATCTGAATGGAGAGCCTGGGTTTTGAGATCTGGCATATCTGGTTGAAGAACCTCTTGGACAATTTCTGCTGTGAGACCTGTGGGCAGCCCCTGGCAGCCAGCCTCACTCTTCTGGAGGTGCAGGAAGAGGGGTTTTGAGCATCAGTTGAGCTGGGGCACCTTTCCCAAATGGGGATGGGGATTGGCTGCTGTCAGGAAAAGGGGACACCTTACCATAGCCCTGTGTTACTTAGTGAGGATTGGGACTAAGGGGTAACTTTGCTACTGGTGGTAACTCAAGTTGGCTCCCTATTATCCTCCTTGAAGGAGCTCAAAACTGTGGCATAGCCACAACCTTGGGTAACTAGAAACCCTCAAGGGCACCTGAGTGAATCTGTGTACCTCTTTACTCCCAAAAGGTTTTTGCCAGGGAGATAGTACAAAGGGCAGACCACTTGTCTTGCATGGTTGACCCGGGGTTTATATTATATATAATATTAATTAATATATAAAATATATATAATATATATTATATTATTAATTCATACGATCCCTTATACTCTTCCAGGAGTGATCCCTGGTCATAGTGTCAGAGCAGGTTTAGCCCCTAGCACAGCCAAGGGTGGCCCCCCAAACCAAAACCAAACCAAACCAAAATCTTGCTTGTTACTCCTCACTTTTCTCTTGCTTATACTCGAGAACACTCCTTACACATACTCCCCACAACTTTGTGGCCGGGGTGGGTGTAGGAAGAAGTGGGGCAGTCACTTTCTCTTAGCAGGCAGGGACCCCTCTATCTATGGTTCTGGGTTTGCAGAATCAGGCTCTGAACCTGCTTTCTGGAGCCAGAACTGACTGTAAGTCTGGAAGGAGATTCTCCGCTCTGGTATCTAATTTCCCAGGGGCAGCTGGGATATGCTCCTGGGATTAGTGTCCACTGAGTCTGTGGCGGCCCACTATAAAATTACCCCACGTACAACCCCAGGTGAACAAGTCTGAATCAGGATTGCGCATGAAAGAATCCAAACCAGACTGAAGGTGAAACACATATTGTCTGGCAATCTTCTACCTCGTATCTCCAGCAAGCTGCCTGCCAGAACTGCCATTTTTATTGAGTCCAGAGACCACCCCCGGGGGGGGGGGCAGTAAGGACAGATAACTCAGCCTCTCCTGAGTCAGTCCCACTCAGGTTTACAAGTAAGACAATTTTTGTCTTGGGATAAATCTAGGTTGTAAACAAACATACAAAAGAATCAGGGGTGATCTTTGTTTTAGGTAAAATAAAGTAGAACCTAACACCCTACTACCAAATGTAATGATGAGGCACCCTTGTTCCAGGCCCAGTGAAAACCTTCACAGGCTGGTATTAGCCTGCTGATATTCTAGCCCTCTTCTCTTGGGGAGAGAAGATTCTGGAAGATCACAGATCCCTTGGTGATTCTAAGAGTGGCAGTGCCAGCAGCAGGTTAGTATCATTCATTCAGCCAACAGCTTGCAAATGACTCAAACCCATGATTCAACTTGCCCACAGGCATGCTAGGGCAGCCAACAGTGGTTTTGTTGTTGTTGTTGTTGTTGTTTTTTGTTTTAAATTACGGCAAATATTTGGGGGTGGGGTGGCGCCAGGAACCCTGGAGAGTTTATACAAAACTGAATCTCCAGACTGTGATAAAAATGCAGCTGAAATGAAGCTGGGATTTTCTTGACCGGGGCTTATCATCCTCAACTGGCAGTGGTTCTGGGTTGTTAGTTTCCTTCCTTGGACTAAATGCCACCCCCAATGCCACTGGGCTTCATAGCCCCTGGAGTTTTAGCTTCAGGGTCACTGATACCAGCAACTTCAGCTCAGAGCCCTCTCTCCATGGCTCAATTTTCTGGCCCATGTAGGATTGGCTCCTTCAGACCACGATTCTTTCTGTGGTGTAACCAAATCCTAATTTCCTTCATAGGGTCATACCCATCCCCACCCCCAATTAGCGGTGTAAACAGTTCCTTGGGGAGCAGCTGAGCATCCCTGCTCCAGGATATCACTCTAGTGGGCACAAGTATGTGTCTCAACTGGGTATGACTACAGTTTGAACCTTAGTTTCAGCCCCTGGACCCTGTACATACCTGGTGTCTGTTACCAGGCCCAGAGAAGCTGCAGAAGTGACCACTCACTCAAGGATCACCCCACTTCTCTAGAAAGTCCTG
>PVKC010023819.1:0-17141 GCA_004027635.1 Crocidura indochinensis
TGTAGCTTATACAGATTCCATCCCCAGCACTGCATAAGGTACTTTGAACACTTCAGGGAATGATCCCTGTGAGCAGAGCTAAAGAGTAAATCCTGAGCAACTGACTCAATTAATTAATGAATAAATAAGTAAAATGATACTCAAACCAAAGTAATAGCTTTGATAGTACAGGGTTAATCCCTCTTCTATCTGGAGTTATCAAACTAAAACAAAGAGCTTGGAACACATAAAGGAAATAAAAACTCTTCAACATGGGGTAGGAGCAATAGCACAGTGGTAGGGCATTTGTCTTGCATATGGCCAACAAAGGACAGACCCTCATTTGAATCCCGGCATTCCATATGGTCCCCTGAGCCTGCCAGGAGTGAATTCTGAATGCAGAGCCAACAGTAACCACTGAGAGCTGCTGGGTCTGACCCTAAAACCAAAATAAAAAAAAAATCTCTTCAACTATGGTACTAGGAAACTGGCTACTTGCAAAAATAAAAATTAATCTGAGACTATATCTCACCATATATATAAAAGAGAGCAAAAACCTTGTTATTTGTTCCAGTAAAAAACAGCCATAATTATGATTGTTATGTTTATTATATATTACATATTATATTATATATTATATTATATTTATATTATAATTATCATATAATATATATTATAGAATTACTACTGGCTTCAGAATTATTTTTAATAAATTGACAGATTTAACTAAGAAAAAAGAAGCAAGAATGCATGAATGGAACTACATCAAACTAAAATGATTCTATATCTTTGGAACAATGAAAAAATAAATAAAGAAAATGAGATTCACTATACATCTGAAAAGGGTCTAGTATCCAACCTATGCAAAGCACACTAAGTTAAGTAATAAAATAAATTTCATTAAAAAGGACAGACTAGATCAAGAGATGTTTCCCTGAAGAATATATACAGATTACCAATAGGCATATGAAAACATTTTCAGAATCACTAATTATTAGGTGAATGCAAATCAGAATATCAATAAAATATCACATCACACCAGTGAGAAAGAATATGTCAGAAATATCAGAAATATTCCATAATGGTAGGGATATAAAGAAAAGAAATTCTCATTTTCTCTTGGGGAGACTCTCATCCTGCTTAGTCTTTATGGAAAACAGCATGGCGTTTTCTCCAAGAACCAAGAACAGAGCTTGCATATAATCAACCCTCAACTTCTTGGCTTCTACCTGACAACACTAAAAAATTAATTCAAAATATATTTGCATAACTGTATTCATTGTGTTTCAATTTATATTAGCCGAGATCTGGAAACTAGCCAAGGGTTCTAAAATGCATGATTGGCTTATAAACATGAATAGACAAAATGTAGTACTAATAAGTGACAAGCAAAATTATATCTAGTGGTTCACTGCAACTTAGATATAATTAAAGGATACAATATTGATTTAAGTAAATACTCAGTGATAAAACCATATGTGAATTATAAAGAAATGTAATAGAGGGGCTGGAGAGATTGCATGGAGGTAAGGCATTTGCCTTTCATGCAGAAGGTCATTGGTTCAAATCCGAGCATTCCATATTCCCGTATGGTCCCCTGTGCCTGCCAGGAGAGATTTCTGAGTGTGGAGCCATGAGTAACCCTTGAGCACTGCTTGGTGTGACCCAAAAACAAAAACAAAAACAAAAGTTTAATAGAGGAATACAATAAAAGCCTGAGTCTAAAAATATACCTATAGAACTAAGTTGGCAATGGGTAAGATCAAGGAATTGAACTTAGAATGAATGGCAGTAGGGGACTGAAAAAAGTTTGGTTCAGTAACATAATCTTAAAACATTAATGCCAACATGTTTTGAATATTGGTGCCTACAAAATACAAACTAAAATTACAAATAAAATATAGAAAACCTAGTTCATGTCTTAGGAATAAAACTCTCTGAACTACTCATTTGTATATATTTTTATCATTCAATGCTTTAAAATCTTCATATTTTCTTTATATATATGATTTTCTGAAAATATATATAGACATTCTTCATGTAAAATTTTATTTTTTATATTATAAATGTTTTGAAACTATTTCTTGATTGCTATTTATCTTTAAACAGATGGTTGGATAAAATAGTTTAATCTAAATTTTCAAGGCCAGTTTTGTTTTCTATATTCTTTTGAGTGACTATGTTGAAATAGCAACAATATTATCTAGCTGATGTTAAGGTCACCATTTTATTTATAAATTATTGGCTTATTTACATGTGAACATACAGTATAGATATGTGTTACAACTTACTTTGGGAAGTGAAACTATTATAATACAAATTAGGTTTGATTTTGTTCCTTTAAGCATTGGATATAAATTGTTTTATTGTAAGACTCAACAGGCAAATCCTTAAAATACAGTACTTTATACCATGCTTCTAAGATAGAAGCAGTTTATTACATTAGTATGTATATTTAGAAAGATTTAAACGAAGTATTAGTTCATCAGATCAACTTTTCCTACCATCTATTTAAGAATTGCTCAAACAGGAAGGTATAACTCAACTCTATTGTAGACTCTGATTTTTAAATTATTTTATAATCATTTTTAAATAATATTTTGAGTACTAATTCCTTGGAAATAATAAGAAGGTGAAATCTCTTTATTCCTTTAATTTGAAATGTGGCAGAATTCAAGCAACACAAGATGAAAATTATTATAATGTAGTAGAAAACTGAACATTGGTCTCTGTCACACTTTTTCCTTAATTTTAAATAGTTTATAAGTAAAATATGTAGTTTCTGAAATGCTACATTTTAGACTAAGTATTCAAACATTTGTGGTAAATTTCTGCAGAGTTTTAATAATTGGCTATTCAAATTAAATTGCAATATCCTGATTCTTTACGTTTACTTTTAAATTAGTGATCCAGTTTATTTAAGTATTCATAAACCTTAAGTAGATCTCATATTGCTTTCTTGTACTATCTTACTTCCAATAAATAAAAAACTCTTGCTTCAGTTTTCTCACACTATATAGCCCTAAGTATAGGGTTTTCTCACAGGAGAAAATAACATGGATTTTGTTGTTGTTGTTTTGTTTTGTTTTTGTTTTTTTGGGCCACACCCGGTGACACTCAGGGTTACTCCTGGCTATGCACACAGAAGTCACTTGGGGGCCCCTATGGGACACCTGGGGATCGAACCGTGGTCTGTCCTAAGTTATGCACGTGCAAGGCTTACTCCTCACGCCACCATTATGCACGTGCAAGGCTTACTCCTCACGCCACCAGTCCGACTCAGAAAATAACATGAAATTTTAAGACTATAGTGAGAACATTTTGATTAGATTACAAAGCTAAAACTTTTTGCCCCAGATACACAATCAATTAATTTTTGATTAGGGGGCAAGGAATGCAAAATGGAGCAAGAAAGCCTATTCAACAAGTGGTGTTGTCACAATTGGTCAGTCACATTGCAAGAAAAGTGAACTCAGATCTCCATCTAACACCATGCAAATCGATCCAAATAGATTAAAGACCTGGATATTAGGCCCTGTGCCATAAGGCATATAGAATAACACATAGGTATAACACTCCATGACATTGTAACTAAAGGCATATTCAAGGAGGAAACAGCACTCTCCAAACAAGCGGAAGCAGAGATAAACAGCTGGGACTATGTTAAGCCAAGAAGCTTCTGCATCTGAAAGGATAGTGCCTAGGATACAAAAGTCACCCACAAAATGGGAGAAACTATTCACCCTATCAGATCAGGGACTAATATTGAAAATATCATCAGATAAGTGGCTAATATTGAAAATATACAATATAATGACAGAACATAACAAGAAAACATCATCTAACCCCATCAAAAATGGGGAAAAGAAATGAAAAGACAATTTGTCAAAGGACATATACAAATGGCTAAAAAGCACATGAAAAAATGCTCCATATCACTAATCATCAGGGAGATGCAAATCAAAACCACAATGAGGTACCACCTCACACCACAGAGATTGGCATACATCACAAAGAACAAGAGCAATCAGTGCTGGCAGCGGTGTAAGGAGAAAGGAACTCTCATTCACTGCTGGTGAAAATGCCTTTATGGAAAACAATATGGAGATTCTTCAAAAAAAATTGGAAATAGAGCTCTCATATTATCCAACTATACCATTCCTAGGAAGATATCCTAGAAACGCAAAAAGACAATACAAAAATGCCTACCTCAGACTTATATTCACTGCAGCGCTATTTACAACAGCCAGAATCTGGAAACAATCAAGATGCCCTTCAACAGATAAATGGCTAAAAAAAACTGTGGGACATACACAAATGGAATAATATGCAGACATCAGGAAAGATGAAGTCATGAAATTTTCCTATCCATGGATGCACATGGAAACTATTATGCTTAGTAAAATAAGTCAGAGGGAGAGAGACACAGAATAGTTTCACTCATCTATGGGTTTTAAGAAAAAAAAAGACATTTTTGTAACAATGCCCAGAGACAATACAGATGAGGGCTGTGAGGACTGGCACATGATCTGAAACTCACTTCAAATGGTGTTGAGTATAGTAGAGAAACTGACAACTATAGTGACAATGTGAATGAGTGAGGTAAGCAGAATAGCTAAGATATACAGTATTTTTCTTCTTTCCTTAGTCTTTTCCATTCAATTAATCCTATCTCAAACTAGAAATTCATAGTTTGTATAAATAAATCCCAATACCCATTGCAAGTAAAACTTATTATAGAAAATATTAGTTTCTATCTAAACTGCCCTATATACCTTATAACACATATATTTGTCTTTTTCTATGTAGACCAGGTTGCCTTTTAAGTATTATTTAAATGTAATTTTTCTCAGACAAATTTTAACAATATAAAATATCTTTGATTATATTAAAGGTAACATCTATTTCAGGTTGAATTAAGCCATCAATCTAGTGCCATTTAAAATATTTACTAAAAAATACTTTCTTACATCCCTTTGAATTAATTACTAATGAGTGCACCTAGTTTCACTGTTAAGAGTTCTCACAATCTACAACATTGTTTGGAAATGAAGTAAAATCAATATAAAATCTTGAATTAGCATGATAGCAATTACAAAATCTTACTCAATAGTATTTGAAAGCAAAATTGTCATCTTTGAAATGATGGTGGCAAATTGACACTGTCATTACTAGACAAAGGATGAAAGATTAGGATTTTATTACAATTCACCAGAATCAAGTTTGCACTTTTAGGAATAAAGTTACAAATATATAAATATAAGTTAAAAAAATCCCTAGGCTCGCCGAGTAATTGTAATAAATAGAAACTAAATATTCATCCAGAGCGGTGCTTTCATATTTAGGTGCTGTGGTTGCCTAGAGAAACAATCAGGTTATAATACAGATTACCAAATGCTCGCAGAATGTCAAATCCCTTTATCTCTGATAATTTTGTACTTCCAGTTAAGCACATATTACCACAGTTTTCATACATGTGTACACCATGGTTTGAAAATCCTGACTATGGTTTTGCATATTCTTTTCATTTGTGGTACTTAACAGGGCCAACGTTTATTTTGGACCAGTTCTCAATCATACTTGGCTATGATGTGACCAGAAATTATTTGTGGTATAGGAAAATTTAGACATGACTTCTAGAGAAAAACTGGCAGAGCCTATGGGAACATGCTCTTTTATGTGGCTGCACTGAGGATTAAATAACAACTTTATGCTTCAAGAAGAAGCAGTAAACCACTAATCATCCTCTCAATTCCTTTCTTTAAAAAGCAAACTAGTCACTTAATCTAAAAGAGAAAGTGTAATACATACCCATTTAAAAAAATCCAATTTCTACTACCATTATTCTTCAAGAAAACTCCTTTATTAGTGTTTCTACACTGTACCATATTTTTGTTTGCTTGTTTTCAGGGGGTAAACACCCAGAAATTCTCAGGGCTTACTCTGGTCTAGCAGTCAGGGATCACTCCTGATGGCACTGGGGCATCAAATGTAATATCAGTGTCATCTGATTGCAGAGCAAGCACTTACCCACTATTCTATCACTTTAGTTCCCAAATATTTTGAACATAAATGCAATAATTGCATAAAGTATGTAAATATGTAAGTCTATATGTATAAAAATTATATGCATTTTCTGTTATTTACTTACTATAAACAGTTTTCTCTACTGACATAAAAATGAGTCCTTTTATTATTATTTTATTTATTTAGTATTCCAGTGCATTGTATAGTCTGTTTATGTACTTCCAGCAGTCCCCTGTTGTTGGACTATCAGGTCATTTCAGTCTTTTCCTGTTACAAATAGTGCAAAAAAATACCTAGACAGTCTCAGCATTTCTTTCAAATTCAAATATATAATAGAAAAAATTCCCAGTAGAAGATTCCTAGGTCAACTAATATTGATAAATATAACATTCTTAAAGAGAAGAATGGTCAATTTATAACTCAGAGTAATATATGAGCGTGAACTGAGAAATTAAGACTAGGAAAGCAACTTATCTCAAAATCTTTATCAATAAAACAATTTATGAAAGTACATTTTAATATCTCACAGATTTTCTTATGATTATCTAAGTTATCTACTAATATTAAACACTATTTTATTTGGTATGTATTTAAGCTGAGATAATTTGCACACATTTTAGGATATAAATTTCAATATCTACTTTAAGTGAGACTCTTGAGTATATGTCATTTGTTTCAGTATTTTCACATAACTAGTATTAGGATATATACTTAAGTATTATAATTTCTCATTTTTGTTTTCAGACCACATCCAAAAATGGCATAGGACTTACTCTCAGTTCTGAAAGGTTCAATGGACAATATGGGGTGTCAGGGATTGAACCTGGGTTTGTTCCATGCAAGGCAAAAAGGCTTTCTATTGCTCTATCCCAAGTTTTAAAATTAGAACTATTATTTTTTTAAATCAAGTCTTTTTAATAAGTTTACATTTTATGATTATTATGAAGTATTAATTTTTTCTGTCACTAAAAAATTAAAATGTCTTGTCATTGATATGGGTTAGATTAAAATGTAGAAAGGTTATATAACTCAAAAGCACTGAAAATATGATACTTAAACGAATCACAGATTTAGAGATATGCAATTCAAACTCATTGTTCTAAGTGTTTGTGTAATGTTTCTAAGAAAAATATTATAAAAATCTTCCCTAAATAGTTATATTTTTCATATTTTGATATGTGGTTAATGTTGATTATCACTAAACACTTTAAACTATGATTTAATATCGAAGACTTTTTTGTTCCAATGGACTAGAATCACTGTATTCAAGAAACTTAAAGTAAAATAAAAATTCTTAGTGCAATTAACATTTTTAGGCATTCTCAAAATAAATATTTTCTACTTATTAATATATAACAAATAAAATAATTGTTTATTTGATAATTGAAATTTCAACAATTGCATCAGTTTTAATTGAGAATGTGTCTTAATATCTGAGTCTCTCAATTCATTTATGATTTTAAAATTAAGCAAATAAAAATATAATCATCAAAATCTCTGGCCAGACAAATTTTTTTAAGTGTAATAAAAATCCTATACTGTGGATTTTATTTTCTATTAAGCTCTGTTTTGTTTTAACAGCTATTTTTAGAGTTTAATGATTCTATTAGAACATTTCAGAATTTTTTTTTTGGTTTTTGGGTCACACCCGGCAGTGCTCAGAGGTTACTCCTGGCTCCATGCTCAGAAATTGCTCTTGGCAGGCACGGGGGACCACATGGGGCACCGGGATTCGAACCGATGACCTTTTGCATGAAAGGCAAACGCCTTACCTCCATGCTATCTCCCGGGCCCCTTTTGGTTGTTTTTGTTTTTCGGCCACTACCAGTGATGCTCAGAGGTTACTCATGGCTATGCGCTCAGAAATCGCTACTGACTTGGGAGATCATATGGAAAGCCAGGGAATCAAAACGCTCTTGTTCTCCGCTAGCACGCTACTGGTCCGTCCCCTATTTCAGAATATTTTTATTTATTTTATTTTATTTTTTTTGTGTGGTTTTTGGGTCACACCTGGCAGTGCTCAGGGGTTACTCCTGGCTCCATGCTCAGAAACTGCTCCTGGCAGGCACAGGGGACCATATGGGGCACCGGGATTCGAACCGATGACCTTTTGCATGAAAGGCAAATGCGTTACCTCCATGCTATCTCCTGGGCCCCAAGGCCGCATATTTTTAAATGATTTTTAGCGCATAAGCAGTCTGAAAGAATCCCTGCCTTGCAGTTAATTAAATCATTCTTAACCTCACACAGTTACGTTTTTTTAATCATTAGTGGAAGGGAAGAGGTTGTACTTCCCAAATGTGCTCAAGATGTCATGAAACCATCCCAGCCACTTTCAAGTAGCCAACAGTTCATGAAAAGGTATAAAATATGTGGTACTACTGGAGTCCTACAGTGTCAATGATTAACCAGACCACTAAGCACTGTCAAGGGCTCCAGAACTAAGCTGGCAGGGCATAAGGACCCCAGAGTTGCTTGGGAGATTGTGTGGTGCTTAGGATTTTAGTAGGGACAGCTACATGGCAATCATGCTTTAAACCTTATATGATCTTCCTGGATCCATATTTTACCTCTTTAAAGCAAATTTTTATTGTGCACAAAAAGTGATTCACAGCTTGCAATGCTATCTTTAATGGTAATTCCAATAAAATTGTTTTTGTTTGTTGTTTAGTTTCTTTTTATTTTATTTTATTATTATTATTTTTTTTTGGTTGGGATCACAAACACCTGTATTCAGGGTTTATTCTTGGCTTTTTACTCAGTGATTATTTTTTGTAGTTCTCAGGAGACTACATATATGGTGATAGGGAATGAACTTGGTCCACATGCAGACAATTGCCTTAACCTCTGTGCTATTCCTCTGATGCCCAAAACAATTTTTACAGGGTCAATTCATTTTAAATAAATTTCCACTCATTTAATTTCTACTAACTTACCAGCTGCAATCTAATTTATTTCCCTTTATTTTTAAGCTGTATCTTGATTATGACATTTTCTAAAAACATATTTGATTTCTTATCAGCATTGTTTTTCATTATAAACTTATAGAGACCATTTTGTAGCTACTGTTTTGAGTAGGGACTAATATGGTTTAGTTAAATATAAAGCCTTCATGTTACTTGATTGATTAATATTGCAACATTTCTTTTTCATAGTCCATTAGAGCTTCAATATTGACATATCTATCTCTATTAATTTTATAGCCATAAATTCCTGTTTGCATATGTTCTTTAGACAGCTAGTGACAAAAAAAACTCAAATTTTACCACATGCAAAATCTTGATCCAGCTTTTATAAGTACTGCAAAGATAATTCTTCACCTCTTATAATCATTATTCTTTAGAAGAAGGTAATGTATGTTCATAAATAATTTTAATGAATGCCAGTATAATACATGTGCCATTAGAGAAGTCTAGATAAATCACAGTAATTTTTTGGATAAAAATGTTGCATTTATATCTGAATAGTAAAATCTAAAACAATTAATCTAGAAAGAAATATATAAGTAATGTATTAAAATAATAACATCATTCTGTATGTGTGTTGAGGAGAAACAATTTTCTGAGAAAAATATATAACATATCAGAAAGTAGAAATTAGCATGTCCACTTTTATGATAAAGTATTTTATTTGAAAAGTACAGATATTGCTTTCATTCATTAATGCTTTTTATGGTCATTTATATAGTACACTTATAACTAAAACCTCCAATGAATCAGAATATGTTAGGTATGAGAACTACAAAAAACACATAAAATGAAATATCTGTACTTGAGCATTTTATTTTATTTTATGATCACTATGCATCAGGTAAGCTCAAAGCACCTTTTTTATTTAAACACTTCATGCCTCATAATACATTATGAGGTAGGTACTATTGTGATTTCTATTTCACAGGTGGAAGAGTTGATATAGAGAAAAGATAAAACCATTATTGGTTTACATTGCTAATAGTGGAAAATAAAAATTTTAAATTTAGTAATCTGGCTTGAGAATCTATTTTCTTTAGCACATAGATTTTACTATTCAATGTAAAAAATTGGAATATAATTCTTTTATGTTTTCTGTGGGGGGTTGGAAGGGATATATGGTTATTCTCCAATCTTAGTTCTTGCTCTGTGATCAAGGGTAACTGCCATGTCTCAGGAAAACTTAAAGGGTACTGGGGATTGAACCACGGTTAGCCTTGCCAAGGCTATCCCTTACCCCATTGCCATTTTACTATCACTCAGACCCTAGAAATAATGTGATTTTTTTTGTTGTTGCTTTGTTTGTTTTGGTTTTGGGTTCACATCCAGTGAAGCTCAGGCGTTATTCCTCGCTCTGCTCTCAGGAATCACTACTGGCAAGCTAGGAGACCATATGGGATGCTAGGGATCAAATACAGATCAGCTGTCTGCAAGACAAATACCCTACCTTCTGTGCTATTGCTCTAATCCCTGGAAAGAACTCTTTATAAATAAATAATCATTGTGAAAGATCTTGAATAACAAGAGTTTGACAATATCAAAATTAATTTAAGCAATTATTCTGGTAATAATAGGTCTGATTGAAATAGTGATATTCTTTTGTGTGTGGGGGGGTGTTTCATTTTGGGTTTTTGGGTCACACCTGGCAGTGCTCAAGGGGTCACTCCTGGCTCCACGCTCAAAAATTGCTCCTGGCAGGGTCAGGGAACCATATAGGATGCCGGGATTCAAACCACTGACCTGCATGCAAGGCAAATGCCTTACTTCCATGCTATTCCTCCGGCCCCGAATGGTGATATTCTTTAGCAAATGCATGGTTATACTTTATCTAGATGCCAGATAGTGATAGTTGGTAACCGTGTAATATACAGAATAATAATAATAATAATAAATACACTGTAATATGCAGAATAGAATTATTATTAAAGATTGACTAAGAGAACAAGAGTCAAATGTATTGTTACCAGTAAAAGTTTAGTAGATTATAAGCCCCAGGGTTAAAACTCAAACTTGCTTAAAATATATTGAAAAATTTATTGTTCTCAAACTTAAACCACACAATCTGTCTTATATTGTCTCTTAGATCTGCCTCCCTTATGGTTTTAGAGTTTAACAGTTTCCACACACATGGCAGTAAAGATGACTAATACACATATGGTGGTGAAAATGACTCATAGCTTAAAGGGTAGTTAATCTAAAAACTTGAAATATCTTCTTCAAAAGGAAGCTTTGATCCATATGCTTCAGAAAAAATACATACAACAAAACAAGAGTATAAGTTTGTAAATTCTCATATTGAGAATGTTCATTTTTTTTTTTATCCCAGGAACAGAAGTTTGGCAATATACCCTTACATAGGACAGAGTCAGGAAAGTTGTTTTTACATAAGAAAGCTTAAGAAGTAAGAAATACTATCTCGGGCCGGGAGGTGGCGCTGGAGGTAAGGTGCCTGCCTTGCCTGCACTAGCCTAGGATGGACCACGGTTCGATCCCCCGGTTCCCATATGGTCCCCCAAGCCAGGAGTGACTTCTGAGCGCATAGCCAGGAGTAACCCCTGAGCGTCACTGGGTGTGGCCCAAAAAACAAAAAACAAAAAAACAAAAAAAATACTATCTCATAGTTCCTTTTTTATCATAATTAAGACATACAAATAAAAATAAATGTTGAAATTTTAAGGTATAACCTCCGAAACATATTAAATTAGAAAACTGACGAAGTCTTGAATAGAAATGACTAGAAAATACTTTCAAGCTATGAAACTTCAGTTTAAGGGGAAGGTGAACTCTAATCATAAAATATTAAGGGGTTAAGTACGTTAACTAAGTGTGTATGAAAAATGAGAGTCATAATTAAAAAGAATACTCAGTATTAAATACTATATTTTAAGCTAAAGGATTATCAAATACTATTTTTAAGTTACAGGAAAATCATTTCAGTAAACACTTATTATAAAATATTAAATGTTTAGGGGTCTGAGCAATAATAGCACAGTGATAAGGCGTTTGTCTTGCATGCAGCCAATACAGAACGGATCCCGTTCTGAATCCCTTTGGTTCCTCCCCTGTCACCTCCCCCCAACCCCCCAAGCCTGCCAAGAGTGACTTCTGAGCACAGATCCAGAAGTAACTCCTGAGCACTGCCAGGTGCGACCCAAAAATACAAAAAAAAATGAATAAATAGAATATTAAGTGTTTAAGTAAGTCAAACTTAATGTTATTAAGAAAAATGACTAGCATAATTAAAAGCAAATACTCAAAATCAAATACTATATTTTAAGCTAAAGGATAAGCATTTCAGGAGGAGAGATTGATTACCAGGATCGAAACACACAGCTAAAATTAATAAATGTTAACAAAATAATCATTTGGTATAGATAACTAGGAATCAGTAGTAATTCTGAGAACTTTGGGTAAAACAAAAGTCTTTTCTAAAGAATGAAGAATAAATGAGAGAAACTATAATGAATTTAAATTTCTAGCTAATCTACAAGTCTCTGTGACTTATGAAAAGACTACAATCTCAAGCATTTCATTTCTCAGGTTTTAAGTTAATATTGTTAACTTAATTATAACTAGTTTATAGATTTTTACTTAAATTATCTAAAGAAATTCTTGACAAAATCTAGATATTGCAAGCTCTTAATAAATGTTAACTCATATCATGAATAAGTTGATATAATGGCAGCAAACATTTATGCTTTTACAAGACCTTTTGCCAGCTAGGAAAGTAAGGAGATATATATGTCAGACAGTAGTGGTCACATACTTTTTGTCATGCTTCTTATTCATAAGAATATTTGCCTTGAAAAAAAAGCCAACAGCCAAATGTAAAGTACAATTCCTCTGAGACTGCCTGTGAAGAAAGTAGCTGTGAAAAGAATCTGCAAAGAGATGCCATACCAAATGTGTGTAATGTTGATTTCTCAATAATTCTGACCCAACTAAATCTACAGGAATGATTTCACATTATAACTTCTTTTTTTTTTTTTCGGTTTTTTGGGTCACACCCGGCAGTGCTCAGGGGTTACTCCTGGCCCCATGCTCAGAAATTGCTCCTGGCAGGCACGGGGGACCATATGGGGCACCGGGATACAAGCCGATGACCTTTTGCATGAAAGGAATACGCCTTACCTCCATGCTATCTCCCGGGCCCCACACACATTATAACTTAATCAACTCTTAGAACCATGAGTGATAATAAATTCCCATTTGAAACCATTACCATTTGTTTTAAACTGTGTCTTATTAAAGCACTGGAATGTAGAAAGCTATTCATAATTGATTTTATTCATAAAATGCTTCAGCATCAGTCTACCACCAATGTCAACTTCCCTCCATCAATATTCCCTGTTCCAGTACCCTGCCCATGCACTCAGTTTGGTTTAGCTGATTTCAGTGTTGTTGACTATGGTTTGGATATTTAGCTCTATTATTTCTTAGCACCACCATTGTACTTGAATCTCTTTGACCCTGAACACATTTATCATCTGTTTCTTCTCTCCCTCCCACCACTTGATTTCTTTTCTTGTTGCTCTATACTCAGGGGCCAAAAATGTCTAATTGTTATTGTTTTAAGAGCAAAAAAAAGTGAACAGACATTACTGTCTGAAATGACAAAATGTGGGGGATAATGTTAAATTTATTATTTTTATTTAGAAAATAGTCTGATTTCTATAAGTTGCTGCTGTGTTCTTTGAAGTGACAGAAGCCGATGCAATATAGAATATGTCAGATAATAAATGTAGCAAGGGATGGAAAAGACAAACCAAAAAATGTATTCGAGATTCTATACTCAGAAGTTTGCCTTGACAGGCAGAAAGACTACTTCTTCTGAGAAATGAGAGACGAGATAGATCAAAGGTCAAGCTGGACATAGTATATAGATATGAGCATTGTTTCTGTGAAATCACATATTTTCAGACTCTACGCCTTCCAGTTATTTCATTGAATTTTTGAAATCCCGAGGGCCTGTCAAAGGCTGTTGATTCTAGTGATCACACCAAAAACAAAGAATATAAAAGCTTCAATGCCTCTCATAGTCATTACAGAATTTAGACTATTTACTAACCGATTCACTTTTGACTCAAAGATTCCAGGTGCTGCTCTCATTACCTTTTTATTTTACTTTAGAGCACAGAAAATTATAATATGTACCACTTTAAGATTCCTCCAACACAGATATTTTATTTATTTCTGTTGCTCAGGTGAAATGGTAGAAAGCAGATATGAAATTGGTACTTCGGCAGATCTGCCCATTTGTCTTTTGCAGTGTGTGTCATGTAAATACTTCTAACTTAATGCACTGCACATGCATCATTCTTGAGTGTTCAGTTTTATTACTACAGAGGTAATTTCCGAAGGTCATCTTATAATGGATGAAAACTTGAAGGTTTGTACAATTTATGTTCATTTTAGATAAAATTGTACAACATTTTGGAACTATCAACTTTCATTCTCTACATGTTTGATCTAATAATTCTAAAGATAAAATATGTTATTAGCTTTTGGGGAACATATACCCTTGCTGGGAAAATCATATTCAAATATATTTTGAAAAATATAAACTCTTCCATTTACTTTTCCTTAACAGATTTTAATTTATCTGAGTCAGACTTCACTAGATAGGGATAGGAAGGGAAAAAATAGAATAGTATAGAAATATAAGAATTATAGGAAAAGAATTAAACAAATCAAAATATGCAATGCTTTTTAAATAACATATAGAGACCTGATGTAATTTCCAGGGCTGTTTCACAGGTTCATCTTGATGTCAAAGTGTAGGCACCAAAGATAAACACTTTTCTGTACGACAAATGACTTCTGCCTTTTCTATTCAAGTATTTTCAGTTAGAGTTTCTGATACTTTTTAACACAATTTGTTATAAACTCCTCCTTGGGTACTTGCATAAAAGGGGGCGGGGCAATAGCACAGCGGTAAGGCATTTGCCTTCCATGTGGCCAACACAGGATTGACACCAGTTCGAATTCCAGCATCCCATATGGTCCCCCTTGCCTGCCAGGAGTGACATCTAAGTGCAGAGCCAGGTGTAACTCCTGAGCACCACCAGGTGTGACCCGAAAACCAAAAAATAAAAGATAAAGGAAAATCTTTACTCCTTTGATCTTCACTATAAATTTTCTGCCAGTTTAACAAAAGGTGTCAAACATTTTACTGCCCCCATCTACAGTATGTAGGATTAATAATCAAACAGAAAACATACATTTTAGATTTATCCTCTTGGTACATATTACCCTTGTTCTACCTTCCATAACTCTGAAATAATTCTTCTGCCATGTCCATGTCTTGGTCTTGAATTCTCTTGACACCATCACTGTCACACCCTCAGTGATGTATTAGCACTTTTCTTACTAATTGGGAATTTATTTCCACTGAAAAGGGTTCACATGGAAATCTTGACCCTCATAAACTATATGTTTTAAACTCAACTTTGCAAACAAAAATCTCACTTGTCATATGAGTTATAAGAAAAATTTAAGTCCTAATTTACACTTCAACAATCAATTTCATGTTTGACCTTTAAAATATTCTTCTCTATGCAAGTGTATAATTATAAACACAGTTAGTTCACGTTTATGTATTGGTGATTTCTAAACTCTTTCTTCTCACTAGCCAAATTCTAATCTTTTGAGACTCTCAAAAGAGACTAGAAAAAGATAAAAGAGCTGAATTTTGCCAGCCCACATCTAAACTCTTACATTAAAGCCAGATTATTGTAGATAATATTTATAAGGCAAATCAATTATTTAATAAAGTTTTTAGGGCTAAACCTACAAATATTTCCATGTTATTGTGAAAAACAAAAAAATTCCTACATGTAGAGATAACAAGGTTTTTTTAAACACCCAAAGGAGAGATCATGTAGGATGTACCAGGTAGTCAAACATGTAAGCCAAAAACACTATTCTCAGAATAAACAAAAAAACCTGTTGATAATTTGTTCATGCATTTCTTTTGGGGAAAAGGGAATGGGAACACCCAGTAGTACTCAGGGATTACACCTGACTTTTTTTTTTTTTTTTTTTTTTGGTTTTTGGGCCACACCCGGTGATGCTCAGGGGTTACTCCTGGCTATTCGCTCAGAAGTTGCTCCTGGCAGGCACGGGGGACCATATGGGGAACCGGGGGATCGAACCGCGGTCCGTCCTAGGTTAGCCCAGTTTCCCTCTCATCCATCCTCCTTTCCCGATCTCTGAGATAGATCTTTTACTTCTCTCTTCTTTTTTGACACTGTAGTTTGCACCATTGCTAACTTTATTCCCTTTCAATACCCAATTCTTGTCCAGAGAAATCAGTTACAACTATCATATTATATTAGTGCACAAAGTGAGTCATAGGCAATCCATCTGGATTGTATTGAAAAAATACTTCTATATTGTTTCTGACAACATTGATTAAAATCATTTTCAAGGGTCTGGAATGGTGACACAAGTGGTAGGACATTTGCCTTGCCCACGCTAACCTAAGATGGACAGCGTTTTGATCCTCCAGCATCCAGGAGCAATTTCTGAGCACATAGCCAGGAGTAACTGCTGAGCGTCACTGGGTGCGAGCCCAAAACCAAAAAAAAAAAAATCATTCTCAAATGGCTGCAGTATTTTCCTTTTCAAAACTAAAGTACTCAACTTGAAGTTAAAATTGAAGTGCCAACTCTAAAGTGATTATTGAATGCCTCTGTGACACTTTTGTGAATAAAATATTTTCTTTGCGTGTTTGTTATTTGTTTTGTTTGGGGGTTATGACTGGATACATGCAGGGCTTACTTCTGGCTTTTGCACATCTATCACTCTTGGTAGAGTTGGGGTAACCATATGGGGTGCCAGGTGTAAAACTCAGTTGGTCATATGTAAGGCAAGTGCTACCTGCTGTATTATTTCTCTGATCCATCAAGTAATTTACTAAATATTTTATTTATATTTTTTATACTCATATAATTGCACATCTATGTATCCATTGATTGGAGATTTGAATGGTAGCTTAACTTACTTAGAAATTTAGCATATACAAGGCATTATTGAAATTTTCCTATTCGTGGATGTACTTAGAATATATTATATTGAGTAAAATAAGTCAAAAAGAGAAAGACAGACACAAAATAATCTCACTAATCTATGGGTTTTAAGAAAAATTATGGGGGGCAACACCAC
>PVKC010023820.1:0-17115 GCA_004027635.1 Crocidura indochinensis
AACAAAGATACAAAGAAAGAGGGTAAGGTAAAGTTACAGTGGAAGGATAGTCACCCATATGCAGAGGAAAGGCTGAGCGCATGGCTGCTGTTGTTTTGTTTTTTTTTTTTAAGGACTCTGGGTGCTCAAGGAAGCTGGTCTCTGGATTCGCCTTGGTCTTAGCGGTGCCTTGGTCTTAGCAGCTCGGTGGAAGAGGCGGAAGCTGGTCCCCGGAGATGCTTTGGTCTTTAGTGGCTCAGGGTTTCCTTGGTGTAGCAGCTCAGCGGCAAAGAGGTTGGGAAGGGCCGAGCACACGCCTGCTGGTATTTTGTACAAAGCACTGAATTGGAATTCAATGGTTATAAGGCAAGCGCGGCCGCTCCGCTTCGCTCCACGGCCACGCTTTTTGGTTGAGGGTCTTGGAGCGTTTGCAGTCTTAGGTGCTTGTTGGCCAGGTGAGCAGAGAAGAAAGAGAACGGAGTAGGCTGCATGGTTGGCATCTTTATAAGTCTCTGGGCTCCCAATCACCAGGCAGGTTGGGCCCCACGTGCGTTGGGCGGATCCTTACCGAGGGTGGGTCCCAGGACATTTGCTGTCTTAGGTGCTTGTTGGCCAGGTGAGCAGAGAAGAAAGAGAAAGTATATTTCTTTTCTTAAGTCTGTCAGTACCTTGTATTTCTTACAAATTAGCCCCTTATCTGATTGGTATTGGTTGAATAGTTTCTCCCATTCTATGGGTGGCTTCTGTATTCTAGTCATCAGGAAATGAAAGTTTAAATGCAGCCCAGGATGATTGATTCGGGCAAGGCTGGTAGCCAAGTAGATCTTCCCACCAGAAGAAGGAAAATCTCCCACCTGAGAAGGAAGTAAGAATCAAACCTTTCCTTACAACTAGAAAGCCATACAAAGGACCCAAATAGACACTCAGCTGCTACTGAGGAGAGACCTGTGCCTAGAAAAGGGGAGATTCCTCTCATTCAGGGACCCTCACTGTCTTACAGTTGAAACATGTCCTGGAGACCAGCTCCCACTGGAAGATGAGAGAGGCATTGTTACCTTCCGCACAGAGTAGGCCAGAGAGAAATCATGGTGTCAGCCTCTGGTGAACAGCAACACCAGTCAGAGGCTCCCCTGTGACTGGATCCTTGATCCTCTGGAAATGATAAGTCCAGAATTCCCATAGCTGTGGTCACTCAGAAAGTGGTGCTTCCAGGCCCTGCTTTAGCCCATGGCCCTCACTCTTGGCCAACTGGAACACACTTGCCAATCACTGAATCTGAGACAGTATGCAGCTGCTGGGTCTCCCTCTGACTTTACATGTTTCCTTTTTCTCATAATCAGAAACTCTAAAACACACATGTGCTTTAAAAAATAATCTGGCTTTTTATGAACTGCCAACATGAATGTCATGGCAGAAGCACAGCATTTTGTGTCTCCCTTTAGACCCAAAGAATGGGTATGGCAATAACAATCCTGAAGTGCCTTGGATCACAGCGCTCACATGTTATCCCAAGAAAAGAGGCCAGTGTGAGAAAGAAGGAGCAATTTTGGCAACACATCTGCCTCTGCTTAGAAAGGAGAGATGGGCCCAGGAGGACTTTTCCTGGGGCTATGGATCCTCCATCCTACCCAGCCTTTTCTGAAGGACCCTTCTGCCAAGAAAACACACTGACACTCCTTTCTTCCCCAGCTGCCATTCTGGGTATGTAGGGGCCCGCTGTGAGCATGCTGACCTCCTAGCCGTGGTGGCAGCCAGCCAGAAGAAACAAGCCATCACTGCCCTGGTGGTGGTCTCCATCGTGGCCCTGGCAATACTCATCATCGCATGTGTGCTGATACAGTGAGTACCATTCCCTCTTTAGCATGTCCCATCATTGAACACCTCAGCACAGTGTTTGCCAGCATGTTTGATTAGCACCAGGGAATTCATACATGGAGAGACTCCAGCTGTGATCTATGCACTGCAGATGCTAGTACAGAGCTGACAACAGTGCTTGCTCTTCTAGTTTAAGCTATATGAGGGGAGGGTGCACTGGAGAGCATTAGCATTTGCCCACAGCCCCCACGGACAGTAATAGCAGCAGACCACCTCTGCAATCGATGCTTCACAAATCCTTTAGCCACCTAACAGGCCTTTATGCTCTCCTGGATGACTGATGGTAGCCTGGCTCCTTCATCTACATCCCTGTCCATCTTTGTCCTCAAAAACTCAGAGCACTCAATCAGCAGAGACCCTGTTCAGCTCTTTCTTAAACCTATTTGCTTGCCCATTATCTGTCTGCTCTGCAGAGAAAGAACTACCTTAGGGTTGTATCTCCAACTCTGGTCAGAGATTTTCCCTACAATATCTAGAGACATCTGAGTTTCAGAGAAGGGCTCAGACCTGGCAGTAGAGGGGAGGTTAAGATCTGAGCAGCACCTGTCTTTCTTTCCTCCCCAAGCAATGTCCACTCCATTTGCAGGTGTCTTGGGGAAGCTGTGTTTGTAGGGCATAACAAGCAGTCTTGAGTCTGGCTGAGTTAAAGCCCCAGCCCTGCCTCTCGGGAGGAACTCCCTAGGAATAAGAGCATCCACATGGACCAATGGCCTTGACTTCTCTCATATGAGCTACTTGTGTGTGCAACTGCTTTATATTTGCCATCCTGTTTTTCTCCCAGAGTCTTGAGGTCAAGACAGGACACCCTGTTCAATACAAGGAACTGAAAGGCTAATGTTGCAGACTCTCTAGATCAGGTCTGGCCTCTTAGACATTTTTCTTTTTCTTTTTCTTTTTTTTTTTTGGTTTTTGGGCCACACCCGGTGACACTCAGGGGTTACCCCTGGCTATGCGCTCAGAAGTCGCTCCTGGCTTGGGGGACCATATGGGGGGATCGAACCGTGGTCCGTCCAAGGCTAACGCAGGCAAGGCAGGCATCTTACCTCTAGTGCCACCACCCGGCCCCTACATTTTTCTATGTGTGACCCCCCCCTTTGCAACTGAGAAATTTTTATGCAACCAGGTATAAGGTATCTATAATGGGCATTTATATCAGACTTTTATTTATAAAAATCATAAAGAAATTTATGTTTTCACAACACCCCACATTCAGTTATGTGGGTTTAAGAACCTAAACTATGACTACCATGACAATAATAATGAGAGAGAGAGAGAGAGAGAGAGGTAGAATGCCTGTCCCAGATACAGGCAGTGGATAGGGATAGAGAAGGGAAATGAGGTACACTGGTGGCAGGAAAACTGTACTGGTGAAAGATGGTGTACATTCTATGAATGAAACCCTACTATGAACATTTCTGTAATCACAGTGCTTAAATAATTTTTAAGAACTTATTAAACATTATTGTAAAATAAATAAAACACCAGAGAGATATTACAGGGTTTTTCTTGCTGCAACCAATCCTGGTTTGATTTATGACATTGCACTTGGTCCACTGAGCACTGCTAGTAGTGTCCTCTGAGTAGAGCCAGATGTGGCCCACTGCCTCATCATCATCATCATCATCAGAAGGAAGGGAGGGAGAGAAGGAGGCAAGGATGAAGAGAAGGAGGGAGGACAAGACAGGATGCATCTAAACTTGCATCTGTCATTTACAGGGAGATGGCCAGTCCCAAGTCCCTTCTGCCCTCTTCCTCATTATCAGAGCCCAAGTTCAGAAACTCAGGCTGTTGGTTACCTGTGTCTGGGGCCAGGTTGGGAGCAGTTTAGTCCACGTGGGATGGACCCAAGTCCGGGATGCCCTGGGATGCTCTTGGCTAGGAAGGGAGGGGCAAGCCTGCTAGCTCACTGACTGCTCTCAGCAATCTCATGGGTCTAGAAGGAAGATCTCTGGATCTCTCCTGCATGTAATGATCCAATTACAGTCTTGAACCTGCACTGGGCCTCCTACTGAAGCCCACTCCTCTAGCTTCTCACTGTTAACCCAGCGGGTTGGGAAGGAGTCTCTCAGGGTCCTCATCCAGTTGAATCTCTGCTCCCCAGAGATTCAGGGACCCAAGTAACCTTCCCTGAGCAGAACTAAATGAGGAACTGGAAGGAGAACCACAAGTAGCCACACAGTATGGAAGGAAAAACACAGAGACAAGATTGCTTTCTCTCTCTGTTTTTAGGCTCCTGGAAGCAGAGTTCCTCCCAAAGCAGTTACAGCCTTGCCCAAACTTCCTTCTTAGTCCTTTACAGTTTCCTGGTCCCTCTTTCATGCCAACTCTACTAGTGGATTAATCTTTGCCCATGGCACTAAAAGGCAGAACATTCTCAAGCCTGATGCTTCTGGGCTCTTGTGCCACAGGGTCACTATGAAACTGGATTTGCTGTAAATAAAGAATATTAATCCTCAGAGAAGTCTTCAGAGCCACCGAACAAGTCCGTGACTTGCTCTCATTCTTTCCATGAACCAATTTGTTCCTGCTTTGCTGCTGCCAGTACCTGGTGGGTGACACCCTCCTAAACTCTCTGGCTACTGCCTGAGCTGGCTGTTTTGTCCCTGTTCCATCAGCACTTTTAAAACTTGTGCTACATTTATGGGGTTATTCACTGCTAAGCTGGAGGAATAGGAGATGACTGCTTGCTGGTTGTCCTATAAGTCTGGAGTAGAACTCCACCAACGGAGCTGGTAGTTTTGGGTGACTAACAGCTGGCATGAAGTTAGCCAGCATCTTTACTAAAGACCAGTGTTCTATAGGGCCCTCACCATCCTAGCCCCATTGTGTCCCTCTGTCTGTTTCTCCCCACTCAGAGTCTCTACTCCAGAAAGACTGGTTTAGAACCCCTACCAGCCCAGTGGGTCTCAAGAGTAGATGCTACCCGGGCTAGACTCTGCTGCTAGGCTTCAGCCCAGATCATGTTCTCTGTGTCCTTCAGCTGCTGCCAAGTCCGAAAGCACTGTGAGTGGTGTCGGGCCCTCATCTGCCGACACGAGAAACCCAGTGCCCTCCTGAAAGGAAGAAGCGCATGCTGCCACTCCGAAACTGGTAAGGGCTGTATATGAGACCTCACTCCCTTACAGGCTGCATGGGACATGTGACCACCCTCTCCAGGCCAGCACAGCTGATTGGGAAGCTGAAGCAGGAAGAAAGAAAAAAGAAAGAAGATAGTCAGAGAGCTAAGAGAGCTAGGAATGTAGCTCATGCAGGTCTCACAAACCTAGAGCTTGGGTTCCATCCTAGACACTGCAAATAAAAATGATGATGAGGGACCAGAGAGATGGTACAGTGAGTAAGACAGTCACCTTGCTTATTACAACCCCAGCTTGAGTCTTTGGTACCATATATGATTCCCTGAGCACACCCTGGGGTCTCTGTTGAACACAAAGTCAGAAAAGCCCACTGAGAATTGTTGGATATGACCTCCTGAAAAATGATGAGAATAAAGAGCTGGAGGAGTTGGAGGAGGAAGGCAGTCCCAGTAATGTGATTGAGTAGTTGAGCATCTGCCTTGCAGATGGGAATCTTTGAGTTCAGTTCTCAGCCAAGTATAATTCCAGTGGCACTGCTATGTTTGGTACCTGGTGCCACAACGAAGTGTGCATTTTCAGGGATGGTGTGATAGTAGCATGTGTGTGACCTGAGTTCAGTCCCTTTTATCTCATGTGGTACCCTGTCCCCTGTGCACTGCCAGGTGTAACTCCTGAGTTCAAAGCCAGGAGTAACCCATGAAGTGTGTGACCCAAAACAAAAACTAAAGTGTGCAATCTCTGGTGCATCAAGTGTGTATAAGCCCTACAACTAAAGTGTGCAGTCCCTTGGCAAGCACTATACCTGAAAATTGTGCACACAGCACAACCAAGTATGTTGAATGATGGTCATTACAACTAAGAGAAGGGAAGGAGAGAAGAACAAATAAATAACTAAAAAGGAGGGTGATATTTATTCTACTCAATGAAATTTAGCTTGTTCTCTGGCATGTTTTATTCAGAAGGGACATCTTTTTGTTTTGTTTTGTTTTGTTTTGTTTTGTTTTGGTCACAGCCAGCAGTGCTCATGGGTTACTCCTGGCTCTACGCTCAGAAATCACTCCTGGCAGGCTCAGGTACCATATGGGACGCCGAGATTCGAACCACCGACCTTCTGCATGAGAGGCAAATGCCTTACCTCCATGCTATCTCTCCGGACCCCAGAAGGGACATCTTATTGGTGTCTTTGTGGGACCCTTCAGCAATTACTTAATCTCTTTGAGTCTTGGTTTTCTTTCCTTTGTGGGCGTGAGGGAAAGCCATACCCAGCAGAGCTCAGGGCTTACACTGGGCTCTGCACTCATAAGTTACTCCTATGTTACATAAGTTACTCCTTGCAGGCCCTGGGGACCATATGGGATGCCAGGAATCAAACTGGATCAGCAGCATGCAAAACAAATGCCCTACCCACTATGCTATCTCTTCATCCCAAGTCTTGATTTTCTTATTGAAAAGATATTGTGCAAATTGAATGAGGACTGATGTTGAGTGACTCCTTGTCTCTTATGTCAGTCTGTGACAGAGCTCTTTATTCTTTTATTTGTTTGTGTGTGTGTAGGCCATACTCGACAGTGTTCAGGGGTTACTCCTTACTATGCACTCAGAAATCACTCCAGGCAGGCTTGGGGGACCAAAAGGGATGCTGAGGATCAAACCCGGATCTGTCCCAGATCAGCAGCATGCAAGGCAAATGTGCTATCACTGTGTTATAGCTCTGGCCCTTTTTTTTTTTATTATTATTATTGGGCAGCACCTGGCAATGCTCAGGGATTATTCCTGGCTCTGCACTCATAAATTACTCCTGAAAGGCTCAGGAGACCATATGGGATATTAGGGATTAAATCCCCATTAGCTGCGTGCAAGGCAAACACACTACTTGCTGTGCTATTACTTCAGTCTTACAGCTGTTCATTCTTTTTCCCTTAAAAAAAATACCTGGGACTGGAGCGATAGTACAGTGGCAGGCATTTGCCTTGCACATGACCAACCCAGGACAGACCTGGGTTCTATTCTCGCCATCCCATATGGTCCTCTGAGCTTTCTAGGGGCAACTTTTGAGTACAGAGCCAGAAGTAACCCCTGAGCACTGCTGGGTGTGACCCAAAAGCCAAAAAAATTAAATTATCTCCTTAGGTCTAGGATATAGCTCAAATGTAGAGCACATGCCTGTCAGGTACAAGATTCAGTGTTCAGTTCCTGGCACTGGAAGTACCCCCATATACACATCATTTCAGAAGCTGCTGTCTCTAAAGACCAAACCAGCAGAACATGGTCTAGGACCTGGCTGCCTCAGAGACATGGGCATCTTCAAGTTTCCCACTATGACCAGGGTCTAACTCCAAAGCTTAACCTGTTTTTCCTTCCTTGCAGTGGTCTGAAGACCCTGAGGAGGAGTTCAAGTAGGTGGATGCATCAGCCTGATAAAGAAAGGACTCCTCCAGGCCAGCACCATGAGGGACACTGGACCATGCCAGCTGACCTTTCCTACCCAACCTGTAATCACCTGAGCAGCCTTTTTCGTCTTTTATGGACCTTCCTTCAAAGCTCTGTCAAGAACTCTATCTGCTTGGTGTTATTTGGTGTCCTAGAAAAGAAATCAGTGGGCCACCGTGTAAAAATTGGTCCAAAGGAACTGGAAAATGGTGGACTTCCTGTTTGCCTGGCTCTATTGTATGTGGTGCCCGGCCTGTGTGTCCAGATGGACGTCTTCAATGTCAGACTGCATTTCTCTCTCATGAGCCTGTGTCCCCACAACAGAATCCATCCTGCCCAACACCAGGGATTTCTTATTGTTGGTACCATTGTTTGCTTTTGTTTGTTCATATCCACTTTTTGAAGAGATGGAAAAGGGTCATATCAAGATGCTAAATGTGAAAGAAATCATTCCATCCTCTGTGCACCAAACCCTCCACCAGCCTGACGTCTTCCACAGCAGGGTGATGAGGACCTTCGCCAGGCACCATGGCACAGGGAGATACTTGCTTATTTATTAGGTGAATGAGGGGATTTCTTCTCAATCTCATATGCTGCCAGTGTAAAAAGCATAAAAGCCTTTCAGACTTCGGTATTAATGATGTACAGTTGCTGTCTGTAAAGTGATGGTGGTTAGAAATGCCTGGCCTCTTTGGGAGCTGAGGTTTGGGATGGACCACGAGTGGGCCCAGAGATGAAAGCAGAGGATGGGACTGTTGTGGGGAGCAAAAGCTGGGGTCCAGCAGTTGTGCCACTTACAACACAGGGCAGGAAGGAAAGCTGATGTGGTGACTTTGAAGAAAAGCGGCCTCTGTTGTCATCTCTGTTGGGAAGAGAGGAGGAGAATGTGTGTGCGGAGAAACCCAATACTTAGTCCATGGCTCCCTAGTAGAGCAAAGTTTGCTTCCTAGGGAGTCCCTGGAGAGGACATTCACGACCAAGCATTAGCCAAGAGCCATGGCTTTTAGGGCCACATCCAGGAAAAGGGGATCGGTCATTTATTTTTCATGTTGTTGCTAGGTTGATTTGTTGCTTTATTTTCAAAAGGAGAAATGTAATTTTCCTATTTATTTTAAAGCATTAGAAGGAATATTCCAGTGACTTTTTTCATTTTTCCATTCAGGATGCTGGTTTTATGAACTGAAACTCTCATAGTCCACCTCCACCATGTAGGTCTTGCTTTCCTCTCAGAGAAGGAAAAATTGTTCTCTGAGCATCTGGGGCCATTCTGGTCCATGGGGCCTGCCTGGGAGAAGATCTGGTTCCCTCCAACCGAACAGCAGGACACTGGTCCCTAGGAATTTCCATGAACATTTGGAAACAGAGTAACAGTGAAATAACATGTCAACTCCTTATGTGAGGGAACTCTTTATTCACTGATATTTGAAAAGGACCAGGCTCTACATATTAACCCTTCAGTGCAACTCATTCCTCATATGGTGAAGGAGACCTTTCAAATATATCGAGTTGGCTTGAAATTTCTGTCAGGTAATTTGATCCTACCCTAGTTCTCCCCCTACTCTCCCCATCTGTGTCTATGGATTTTCTCTTCTTTATGCTCACTGATAATTCTCCAACCCTAGCAGCACTATGATCAGGACCAGGTCTGCTCCCCAGCTGGCTCCTGGCAGTGTCATTGGCCCAGATCCCAGACCTCAATTATATGAGAAATCAGGTTTCCATCTGCATTCCTGTGCAGCAGATAGATTTATTATAGAGGCTTAACAGTAACATCTTACTAGAGACCACACCAATCGTCCTTGAGTACCAAGGGGGTGTTCCTACCACCCCTGTTTGTACTCTTTTCTCCTCAAGCCTCTCCTGTTAGTCCAAGAACCTGGTTTAGAGAGACTTTAATGGAGAAAGAGTTTCATCACTGGCTTTGAATTTGAGATCCCATTTTATTAACCATAGAGCAATCTCTTCTCTATCTTCTAGAGACTTTGGGGCTCTGGTTGCCATTAAATGTGCCATGTCATGATTCTGGTATCTCTTTGGCCCGCTGGAGAAATGCCCTTTTTTGAGGTTGAAAGGCATCCACTGACTGTGGCTGCAGCCTCCCTGGTTTCCAGGCCCCTTAGAAAAGCCAGTGTTCACTATAATCAGGGTGTCATTCCCAGGACCTGGAGAGCGGCCATGCCCCTGTGGGTGGGGGACATTGCTGTCTCTAAGGTTCATCTCAGGGGATATGAAAAGTTCTCATTGATAAAAGGAGAGATGCTTTCAGATCTTTGAAGAAGTCTGGATGCTCCCCATGGTTCTGAGAGCAGAGACATTGTTGAAGGCACTAGTCAGAGACATTGTCTTATAGATGGAAATAGCATCCACGCCCTACCCATCTTACACACCCCTCTGAGGAAGAGCATGGGGATCCACAAGACAAGGAGCATACATACCCCTGTGCTCCAGTTGCAGAGAGAAGCATTGTTGTGTCAGCATCTGTAGTCCTAAGAAAGAAGAGATGGAATTGGCCGAACACTCATGCAGACAGAAGTACTGATCTTGAGTTTAGGAGAGTGCCCCCTGCAGGTGGAGAGGCCTCTGGCAGCCTCAGTTGGTCTGCGGCAGGTGAATTCTGCAAATGTCCAAGGCAATCTAGCAACACACCCACCACCATCCCCATCATCGCTCAGGAAACCCCAACCCCTCTATTAGGGGTGCAGGCTTTGAGTTCTTGAGCATACTCAATACAATGGGTTTGAGGGGTGGCTTGGAGAGCTGATTTAAAAGAACAGGACAAAGGGAGACATCACAAAATAAGACAGATGTTGTTCTTAATGTTCTAATGTAAGGCCTGTCGCTCCAGACAAGGTTAATCTGACTTTCTGTTAAGATCAGTGGTAAATACAGTTACAGTACTGAAAAGCAAGCCCTCTTCCTAGTGTAATAACTGACTGAAGTGTTCAACTTTTCATTACCTTTATTATAACAAGCCTGATGCTTTTTTTTAGAACTTTGTTACTCTGACTTCTGTATATGTTGCACTGAAAAGGTTAATATTTAAATGTTTTAATTTATTTTGTGTGGTAAGTTAATTTTGATTTCTGTAATGCATTAATGTGATTAGCAGTTCTTTTCTTTAATATCTGAAGTTATACTTATTTAAAGACTAGTGAGCAATATAAAATGCAGTTGTGTTTTACAGTGATGTATCTTTGTTCAGTTGTACTGTACTTTGTCTGGAAGGATGAAGGAATGAATTCTTTTTTTTTTCCTAAATCAAGACTGGAGCTCCTTTTTTAAAATCATTTCTTCCATGAAATGGTATATTGTCCAAACAAATTAAGATTTTTCTGAAAATATGAATAAGGGGGAAATGGTGCTATTTATCAAAATGTAATCTTCTATAGTCATGGATCTCAGGGATCAAAAGGACATGACTTGTGTCTCTCAGGTTCTAGGTATGGTCCATGGTACTGCAGGGTCCTCCAAACGTCAACCTGGATGTTAACCCTGGAGGCCTCCAACCATCGCCAGTTGGCCCCAAGCTCCAGTGAACCCAAGAAGTATCTCGATACCAGGCCTGAGCATTCAATTGTCCAGCTAGGTTAGCCCCAGAGTGTCTCCGTGAGCCTCCTGGGCCCAGCCTGGGATCATCTCCGCACCCCCCCAAATGGAAGACAGTTTATAACATACAATCCCATCCCCTAAAGTTATTGAGGTTCAGCGAGGCAGATAGACTAACATACAACCCCAGAAAACAACTCCAGAATCTTTTAAAAGTAGACCCATATAAACCATGAAATCGTAAAACAGAAGGGAGATGGGTATGAGTCATTGTGTGCACCCGACACCAGAAACAGGTTTCCCTGGAACTGTTCCACTCTGAGAAGGTCCTCTGCAGAAGGACAGATATGTGAAACTGCCCTCCACCAACTCCTCCCCAGGATCCAAATTACTTAGAATGAGCAGCTTTAAAAGAAGATAGAAATTCAAACAATTCCTTATCTTGGCATGCCCAGGGTCCAGGGTCCAGGGTTCGGCCTTCAGAAGAGTCTTTGTCCTCTCAAGAGAGACAGAGGCCCCTGCTGCCTATACTTGGTGTTTCCCTCCTGATTCTGCTTCAGGCATCCTTTGAACTCATTCCTATGATGTGTCTCCCCCATGTATAAGCCCTTCTGTCACCAGAATGCTTGCCTGCCAGAACCAGTGTCAAATGATAATTGTTGGTCCTAGCCAGGTGCTTGGGGGTCATTGGGGGTGATTAAGAGAAAGAGCCCCTACCAGGAAAAAGCACCTACGAAGGCTAAAGCCTTCTTTCATTTCACCAGAATTAGGAGTTGCAGTTGTGATTTGGATCCATGTTCTAAACTGTTGGGCCTTATTTTTTGTAATTTGATGAGCCACTCATCAACCTCTAATTCCATTTTTCTCTAACTCCTGTCCGGCCCATAATGAGGATGTTTGAGAATGATCCAGCCTTAGGAATAGCTATAGGACCTGAGTTTAGTCAACTCTGTCCCACTAGGTGAGTGCTGCTCACCCCCCAGATGGACTTGAATGGTGGACACTGGGAGCTGGATCTGGGCATCTTATAAAAATCTGTTCCTGAGGCCAGAGAGTACAGTGGCTAAGGTACTTGCCTTGCATGTTCAATCTCTGGCACCCCAAAGGGTCCCCCAAGCCCTTTAGGAGTAAGCACTAAATGCAGAGCCAGGAATAAACCCTGAGCATCAGTAAGTGTGGCCCCCACAAAAAAAAATAAGAATAATAAAATTTGTTTCAAGGAATTAAAATTCAATCCTTCCTATCGTCTAGAGCACACTATATCCCCCCTGAAGGGGAGGGGGGCACAAGAAAAGGTGGATGGCCTGGAGTTGAGGGTGCCCAGTGCCCACCTAGGGCCTCATCTCTGACCCAAGCAAAGGACCTCTTCAATGCCACATGTTAACCTCTGGGAAGACATGGAGGTCTGGCCTTTCTAGAAAGTTAATCTAAAGCAAAGAAGTGTGAATGTGCCACAACAAAACCTGTAAAGAGTTCCACTTGAAGTCACACATAAGTGGATAATGGCTTGCTTTCCAAGGAGCCAAATCTTGCCTTTGGTAATAAAAAAAAAAATACTATGTTTGGGGGGCCGGGCGGTGGCGCTGGAGGTAAGGTGCCTGCCTTGCCTGCACTAACCTAGGATGGACCGTGGTTCGATCCCTGGTTCCCCATATGGTCCTCCGAATAGCCCAAAAACCAAAAAAATTAAAAAATAAAAAATACTATGTTTGAAAGGGAAACAGGATGAGAAGGAGGGAAGGAGTCTCAGGGAAGATTCAGAATGAAAGAAGTGCTCATTTGGTCATAAAGAGAACCCAGTCCTGGGAATGAATGTCTGGAATGGAGAGAGCCAGGTCAGGCAATAGCGCTGACCCCTGAGATGTCTGCCGTGCATGTCCTGAGGATGGTACAGACCCAGAAATGCCCTCCAGAAGAAGTGTGTTCTGAGAAGCCATAGCCCTTATAGCTGACCTCCTAGAAGAGTCAGCAGCCCCCACTACCTAGCAGATGTCTCTGAGTGAATCCCCTCTCTGAGGGATTCTGAGTGGGAGCAAAGACTTGGGGTGGCCTTTGCCCTGCTGCTTGCTGGCTGTGTTCCCTAGTTCATGGCCTTTTAAGCAGCTTCACTCAATGCTCTAAAGAGATAAAGCTCACCAGTATCCACTTGTGTGGCCTGATTCTCAGAATAAAGCAACCTGAATGCCATCCATGTTTTCCAACTCAGCAGGAGAGAAGACTCCCAGCCCCAGCCCCCAAAGACCTTTTAGTTTGTTTGTTTTTGTTTTGTTTTGGTTTTGGGTCATACCCCAGCAGCTCAGGGTTTACTCCTGGCTCTATGCTCAGAAAATCGCCCCTGGCAGGCACGGGGGACCATATGGGATGCCGCGATTCAAACCACCGTCGTTCTGCATGAAAGGCAAACGTCTTACCTCCATGCTATCTCTCTGCCACCACCACCACCACCCCCCCCAATGACCTTCTATTCAAGGTAAAAGAAAGCATGAGGAGACATTTGGTGGGTACTGTTGGAGTCATTCATTACACCCTTAAGTGTAATGAGGTAGAGTCATTACTCTGAGGTAGAGTCAAAAAAACTGCCCTCCCACCAATACAGTGAAGCACCATCTTGGCCTTAAGGAGCAAAGAGGTCAACTATGTCTCTTTTCCCTGTGAGAGGATCCCAACAGTGCCCTGGACTAGTGCCCTTTGCCTACAAATCTATTATTTACAAGGCACATCAAGTCACCCCCTTCCATAAGATTCTTCTAGAATAGTCTCTGTAAGGGTCTAGAGAGACAGTACAGTGAATTGGGTACTTGCCTTGCATGAAGCTAACCCAAGTTTGATATTTAGCAACCCATATGGTCCCCTAAGCAATGACAGGAATAATTCCCAAACACAGAATCAGAAGTAACCCCTAAGCATAGCTAGGGATGGTCCCAAAACTAAAAATAATCCTCTAGAATATAGACTCTAAAAGCCAGAACTGGAGCTCTGTCTGACCTAAACTCTGTGTTCTTCAGCCTCCCCTGGCTTTGACTCTATTATGGGGCCCCACCCAGCCCCCTTTCCTCCTATCCACAAGCATAAGAGCTTATGTTTACCCACCCCTCAGAGGACACATTTTGTAGGGACCACAGTAGAAGGACTTTTTGGAAAGAACCTTTGTCACATCCACTCAGGATATGACAGATATTTGCCCTCTGAATCCACTCTCCACCCTCCTTTACTTTATTTCTGGGAGGCAGACTACTGTTCTGTGGCTTCAGAGCTGGTGAGCAGTCCTAGAGAAGAGAGGGGGGGTTTTCACCCCTTCCCCCTCGTTGTTCCAAGGCTGCTCCTCAGAATACTTTTCCCCAGCAGCGCCAAGCTCCAGTCCTCCCCAGCCTTCATTCACTGCACTGCCCTCCTCTGACCCTCAGTCCTTGGGATGGGGTGGGGACAGTGGCTTTCCTTGGGCCCTTTCAACAGTGGTGCCAAGCTTCTCTCCTTGCTCTTTAACTTCCAGGAATGCTGGACTGGAAGCTGAATATTCAAATGCCTCCTGGTGGGAAGCAGGTCATCTGCATTAGCATTACTACCTGTGAAGTGTGTCTGAATCTGGATTCAGATGTGGGCCTCTGGAGGAGGAAGTAAAATCAGGGACAGAGGGAGGGCATCAGTGCTTTGGGTGGAGAAAACCAACTGGATGGCCATGACCCCTCCTCTTTTCCCTTCCCCCCCCCCCGCCCCCCGCAAGAGTATCAGAATTCAGAAGCCTTTCTTCATTTTCCCCATTTTTAAATGTGACTCAAATGCAGGCTTTCTATAGGCTGTTGGCCCTGGCAGCCTCCCTACTCAAGTGCTTTGCTTGTCCTGAACCCGGGCAGGCTCTCTCAGGCCCCTCTGCCTCCTCAATTCCCTTCTGGAAATGTCTTCCTATTGCTTCTATGCCCAAACAAACCTGTGTACCTTCAAGGACATGCTCACACCTCATTTTCTCTTTCCAACCTTTCTGAAGTCCTCAGGCAGAACCTTCCCAGTTCACCCAGAGCTTTTCTGCAGACTTCTGGGAAGACAGTGAAGCATTGTGCTGACACAGTCTGTTGACAACTTCTCCACAGTTGTCCTGTAGCCCCAAGTCCTGAGCTCTTCCAGGTCAGAGACCTCTATCCTGGGCGTTTTTGTTTGTTTGTTTGTTTGTTTTGTCCCAAGTGTTTTGCCTGAGGACTTGAAGTCAATGCAATAACAAAGTGTTGAATCACACCTTCACCATTTTGGGCTTTGGTTGGGTCCTGTGGGGCTGGGACTGGGATATGTTGGCTACTAAATTAGACACATGTTCATCAGAGGTTTTGACCTTCCCTGGATCCTCACCTTCCCTAAAGAATTTTGCTTTCAACTGTCAGCACAATAATTGATACTGGTGTCTGTTGTGACGTGCTTACTTCCACAGGGCTAGTTGATACCTCCATTGCCTCACATGACTATGTATGTGTGATGAGAACATTTTAGAGTCAATCTCAGCAACTTGCCAGCAAACAACATAATTTTGTCATATTATATTATATTGTATTGGTATATAATATATGTTAATATTATAGTCATCATGCTAAACCTTGAATGCTAAGAACTTACTCATAATTGAGTTTATATTCTTTGACCAATATCTTCCCATTTCCCATCTCCCTACCCCAGCTCATGGCAGCCACAACTATTCTGTTTCTCTGTCTTCTGCCTTTTCAGATTTCACCTATAAATGAGATTGCACAATCATGAAATAGTTCATATCTGGCTAGAGTAATAGCACAGTGAGTAGGGTGTTTGCCTTGCATGCAACCTACCTGAGTTAGATTCCCATATGGTCACTGAGCCTGCCAGGAGTAATTTCTGAGACAGAGCCAGGAATAACCCATCAGCAACAATGGGTGTGACCCAAAAAATAAAAACAAAATATATAGCTCATATAGCAAGGGATTGTCTTAAGTTGAAAGATTTCCTTCATTCTAGTAGTTGAATAAACATGCATATCTGTAAGTGTGAATGTATATGCATTATACAGATCTCTCCGTATCTTTCTCCATTCATCCATAAATATGGGTTATTTCCATATTTTGGCTATTGTTAATTATGCTCCCCTCTGGATTAGTAAATAGCAAGTGATACATAAATAGTAAGTGGGTACACTGCTTTCATAACTCTCTTTATCTGCCCCTATTCCATATACCAGTAACCTTCCTCCAGGTACCGCTAGGTCCTAAAGTCTATTATCTGCTTCCATCTGGAGATAAAATGTTTCTGTGAGAAGTTGAGTAAAGAAAGATAGGAGTTTTCTAAGTCTTTAGTCTATTCGATTCGCTTCTTGAGGCTGGCTCTCATAAATTCTAACATGTTCTCTCTTATGAGGCCTCAGATAAAAATAGACAATGGTCTGACTTATACCTCTATTCTGAATGAAAGAAGATTTTTTGTATTAGGTAATATTGATTTACAAATACTGCATGTGTTTTAAGAATATGGATTCACACTTCTTCTAATGTGCAGTACCCTACCTCACTTATCACCAAGGTAACAACATTCTTCCACCACAGACTCCTGGATCCCCTCCAGAGTTTTATCTCACTCGCCCTTCCCCTCTGGCAACCTCAGTTCTGAGGTCAGAATCCAAGAATTTGTTTGGAATTTGGCTTTGTCTAGTACCTTGCTTTATTTCTTTAGAGCCCACATTTGAGTGACATTTGTGTGACATCATCCAGCTTTTGTCTTTCTCCTTCTAACAGAGTTCACTCACTCAATTTCACTCCTCCAATTCCATCCACATTATCACAAATAGCAAGATTTCATCTTTTCTTATAATTTAGTCCAAGAGGATAAAGAAGACATGGTAGAGTACCTCTACCATGTCTTCTTTATCCTCTTATCTGTCATTGAGCACTTGAGTTGCTTCATATCTTGCTTGATATAAATGGGAGCTTCGATATACTAGAGTGTAAATTGTTCATCAAAGTAATTTTGACTTTTACTTTGGTTTATAACTAGAAATAGGATAACTTGATATGCAATTTGATATTATCTATCACCATGTATATTCTATTTAAATAGATAGTGCCAGGATAGTTTTCAAATAAATTGTAGTAATTTATTCTTTTATCAGAGAGTGTGATGGGTGAAATAGAGAAATGATGTTTTAATTTGAATTTTTCTGATAGTTAATGAGCTCAAACATCTGTTTTGATAATTGGGTATCCTC
>PVKC010023821.1:0-17117 GCA_004027635.1 Crocidura indochinensis
ACAAAACACTCTCCACACACATATTCTAAAATGAGAGCAGAAAACAAATAGGACCAAGACACCATTCCCCCCTCCAAGAAGAAAACATTGTTTATGAAACAGAACTAAAACATTTTCCCTAGTTCTCAATGAAAATATACTTGGAATTCATGCACACACATGTATGTATGCATGCACACACAGGCATGCATATATCACACACCACTAAGCAGTAAAAGTCTGAATTTACCTTACACTGTTGAAAATTGACTCATGTGCAGAGAGGTGGCCAATTGGAGGGAATAATATGTTGTGAGGATAGTTTATGCACTATAAAATTGCCCTCCTCATAGGGCAGAGAGTTAGGGTACTTGCCTTGCACATGGCTACCCTGGGTTTGATCCTTGACATCTTATATGATCTCCCAAGCTTACAACAAATGATCCCTAATTGCCAACCCCGCACCATGTTGGTGCATTAGTAACTTAGTACATAAATATGTAAGCATATGCTTATCTTTTAAAACTGTAAAACTTTTCTAAGAGTTGCCATCTTCTATTCTCACCAACCTGTGAAAATCTCATTATACTATATCCTCACCAATGCTGGATTTCATTTGGCATTATAATTTTAGCACTTTTTTCTTTCTTCTATATTAATTGTTTTGGACAACTACACCCAGAAATGCTTAGGGCTGCTTAGTCCTGGTTCTATGCTTAGAGATTACTTCTGGCAAGGGTTGGGGGACTTTATGGGATATCAGGGACTCAACCTTAGTCAGGCATGTGCAAGACAAGTGTCCTACCAACTGTACTATTGCTCCAGCCCCCAATTTTAGCCTTTTTGCTGAATGTATAGTGACATTTCAGTATAGATTGAATTTTTTATCCCCCACTGACCAATAATATCAAGCATCTTTCCATAGGTTTGTTAACCATTTCGATTTATTTCCTTAGTAAATGTTCAAACCTAAATCTTAATGCCCATTTCTCCCAATCAGGTTGCCTGCCTATTGTTTCTATATTCTAGATACTAGTTCTTTACATTTTTTCTATTTTAGCAGATGTTTATTAGAATATATAATGGCAAATCTTATTCTTTACATTTTTAATTAAATAATTTTTATTTTGACCAAAGTGGATTACAAATCTTTCACTAATATTTTAGGTACATAGTGACATTGAATCAGGGGCATTCCCACCACCAGTGTTGTCCTCCCTCCACCCCTGTTCCCAGATTGCATCCCATATCTCCTCCATTGACTCCCGGGTTGCTAGTATAAGTGGTCCCCTCTGTGTCTAGCTTGTTGTAGATTGGGTTTCGATCCTATTTGTCATTGATTTTGGATTTGGTGTTTAAGTATGATCATTTTTATTTCTACTCAATGTTCATACACCTGTTTGGTCTTGCTACCCTCCATTATTTCCCCCTCAATTTGTGAGGCAGAACAAGATGGTTCAAGTTATGTGGTTCTGTTTGGAGGGAAGAAAAAAGAAAGAGAAAAAAAGGGGGGGTAAAAATCAAACAAGAAAGGAATGGGAGGAGTCCTAGAGGCTATAAAAATCAGTTTAAGAGAAAAAGGGAAAAGGGAAGAAAAGCATAAAAACCATACAAAAAAATCAAACAAAAGAACCTGAAAAGCATGACAGCAATAAAGACAACAACCAAACAATAACTATGATCCTGAAATAAAAACTAAATAAAGTGTACATAAAAGAAAAAACAATAGCTAAAGTGTGAAAAAGTTTCACCGAGACCTTGAGAATGACTCAAGTTGGAGGGACTGGTATGCCTGGAACCCAGAGTCGGTCTTATGCCAATAAACTTCTGGGGTGAGACCTTTTTGTAATCAGGTCAAGGATTTTTTTTTCCATTTTCCTCATTTTTCTGGACCTATGCAAACAACGGCGATTGCCACTATCACACCTTTACTTTATTTTTTTTTTACTCTTATCCTTTAAGGAAAAAAATACAACTTACTGAACTTAAAAACAAAAAACTGTAGTAGAATGCCTGTCTCAGATACAGGGAGGGGATGGGAAGGGGAGAGGGGGTAATGTTACACTGGTGAAGGGGGGTGTTCGGGTTATGACTGAAACCCAACTATGATCATGCTACTTAAAAAATATATTAAAGGGAGCCGGGAGGTGGTGCAGGAGGTAAGGTGCCTGCTGCCTTGCCTAGGATGGACCACGGTTTGATCCCCCGGTTCCCATATGGTCCCCCATGCCTGCCAGGAGCGACTTCTGAGCGCATAGCCAAGAGTAACCCCTGAGCGTCACTGGGTGTGGCCCAAAAACCGAAAAAAAAAATTAAAAAAACCAACAACAATAACAAAAACTTAATTTGTGTGTGTTGTGGATTTTTTGTTTTTGTTTTTGTTTTTGTTTTTTTGTTTTGTTTTTTGTTTGTTTGTTTGTTTTGCATAGGCACAGTAAATATTGGCGAGATTAGAAAGGGAATTCCCTTGGCCTAAGAGATAAAGGGTTTCTTCACTCTTGAAGCATACTGTCATAGAATAACTATAGGCTCCATATATTGTCTTTTTCTCTTCCCCAGGTCTCTTTGTGTTGTCTGGAAACTTTCCGCTCAGTCGTGGATGATAAAATCAGGCTTCTGTAACTAGAGATCTCAGTATTTGCACAGGTCATAGGATGGAGACTAGAGTGAAGTCTTTCTTTACATTTCTAGAATTTCTGTTCCAATACTGTAATTTTAATCAGTCTTGGTTTTTGCACAATACTAGTTCTTTTTTATAGATATATTTTATAAGTATATTTTTTCTACTCTGCAACTTGCCTTTTCATTTGTCAGATTTCTTTAAAAGTCAACATTATAGCTTTACTATCAATTCAAATTTTTCTACTTTGTTTTTTTTATATCCTGTTTAAGAAATGTCTGCCTTACTCTCTACCACAAAGGCTTTCTCCTGGGTTTTCTTCTGAAGCAAACAATTTGAATAAAATGTTAGCTGCTGATGAGAGCTATATGGAACTGCTGATCTCCACATAATTGTTAGAGGAGGAAGCAAGTAGAACAAGTCTATCTGGTGTTATAATGAAATATGAATAGAGTATAAATCTCTTCAAAAATTAAAAACACTGAGCAGCTAGATCTAGAATCTCAGGGAGGATGAAGTAGGAAAGAGAAGGAAGACATAACTTTCCTAGTCTAAAGACAGATTTAAAAACTCATTGTTGTCCAATGTTTTAATCTAGAAGAACCTTATTATCTCAGACTAAGTCCTGAGCCTAGCATCACATCCCCCCGGGCCCTGAAATGAAGGAGACACTTTCCTTGATTTTGTCCAGATCAATCACTTTTGTTTTTCCATGGCTTGTTTTGATCAGCCCCTGACACTGGACTCCCAGGATCCATTCTTGTTCTCTGATTTGTTCTGTTCAGTCCCTCATCTTGTCTTTTAATAAACCTCAGACTTAGTCTGAAGAGATCCAATCCTCATTTTGGCCTCATAGTTGACCTTGCATCCTCCCACTCTGGGGTGGAGAAGGGACATCTTTGAAGGATATTAGTACTTCCCTGGAACTATAGGCAGCCTAAATAATATGCCTCCTTTATAGAACTGGGATATAAGAGATATAAGAGGCAATGGGGAAAATAACTATAGAATTTGAAAATAAAAAAGAGAATTTAGTGACCCAGCTTGAGGAAACTGAAAAAGATTCAAATATGCTTATTTCTAGGATGTAGTGGGTTCCAGGTTGGTTTTGGTAAAATTTACTTTAAAAATGCATTTACAGGGCCAGAGAGATACAACAGTGTGGAAGGCACTTACTTGCCTTGTATGTGTGTCTGATCTGGGTTTGATCCTTGGTACCACTTATGGTCCCCCTCACTCTTTTAGGAGTGATGCCTGAGCTCAGAGCTGAGAGCAAGCGCTGAGTATAGCTGAATGTGATCCCTAAAACAACCCCCATCCCAAATGCAGTTATAGGCCAGAGACATCGTTCAATGAATTAGTGTATGCTTTGTATACAGAAGACCAGATTTAATTCCCAGTCCAACATGACCCTCTAAGCATGACTAGTAGTGACTCCAAACATAGAACCAAAAGTAACTCCCATGTGTGGTGCCCCCAAATCAAATAAAATATAATAAAAAGTGATCAGAATCAACGTTAAGAGTCCAACCTTATATGAGCAAAAATGAATTACAGAACAGTGTGTAATGAAAGAGACTGGCAGTTGACCTTCAAACCCTTCTGAAGATGGAGATATGGCTAAAGATTTATTACTGATTAGAGTAGGGACTGTTCTGAAACTATTGATAGTACTATTAGCGAGTGGAGAAGGAAACAGTGTGTGACTTAAAACTTTGTATTTGAGAAATAAGTGCATCCACAAAGAAGTTCTGAGATTTGCTACACACCACAGCAGTGTGGTTAGAACTCGCAGGGACACTGTCCGACATTCACCCTATTCACTGGGTGCTTATGATGGAGCAGAAAAGATGAGGATTCCCAGTTACACTCCTGAGGTGTAGACAACAAAGACACAAGAGTCACCAAGACCATTCATGCTTAGGGAGTTTGAATAAAGTGAGTTCCGTCTGCAAGCAACTTCAGTTTTGAAGTGCGTTCAGTTTAAAAAGAGCATAGAGGTTCATGTCAACCCACCATGTGACCAGAACAAAAAAAATTTGGAAAACAGAAGGAGGTAGAAAAAACAGCAACCTTGGTGCAGGCATCTGGAAAGCTGGGAGGTGCTCTAGCATCCAGTGCAGAGAGAAATGCCTTGACCACCTTCCCTGGCAGAGTCTTCCTGGCTGTGCTCTGGAAAGTGGCAATAGTTTGTGGGTGAGTTCAGGCCAGGTGACCGCTTTAGATCAGCATTTTCAATATGTATTCTACATGCATGTGGGTGTAGAAGCTGTGTCCCAGTAATCCCCGAGCACAGAGCCAGCAGAAAGAGGTGAGGATTGACATATATGGCCTCAGAACAAACTAAAAAGGTGACAATACATTTAGTTGCTATTCCTGATTGTGCAGATATGTACTGGAAACATTATTGCCAGCACTGACAAAGGAAGATAGTTTATAGCACACTGCACCAAGACAGAAAACTAAATGTTTCCATTAAGTTACCAACTGAAAGTGGTTGAAAACCACACACACACACACACACACACACACACACACAACTCAAATAAACAACAACAGTGACAACAACAACAATAAAAACACTTAGGATGTATTTTAATACAGATACATATTTTTCTTCTGCCCTCAAATTGCATTTTATTTGAACAAAGTAGCTAACAGGTACTCTGGCCTGTCATTTCAAGGATGACATCAGTGTTCTGTTCAGAATGTTTTATTTATGGGACTATTTCACTAACATTCTTTTTCTCTGATCATATTAGAGAGCTAGTTAGACTTTGAAATGGTTATTTTCAGTTATAAGTTAATATCATGGAAAACAATGTAAACCCCCTGCTTCTGAAATAATACCATGTTCAGTGTCTTCTTAGATATAACTGATCTTGCTGACCATTGAAAGGAATAGACCTCCACTTTGGTCTTTTACCTAGAGCTGCCATTTGTTAACAGAAAAATTCTGGTCTGAAATATTGGTAGCTGAGATTTTCCTCTGCTACTCAATCAGTTATTTTGAAAACTTATTTCATTTTGAAAACTTAGAAATATCTTTACCTTAGTCTGTTCCTTTGTTTCATAGAGAACACCCAAACTGAAGTCCCACAGTTCTTTATCTTAAGTGATTCTTGCTTTTATTTCATCTTAGTTATTCTATGCGGCCATTTTTCAACTGTTTGTCATTTAGGCTATGGTAGAAATAGACAGATTTCTGCATCTGATTCTTTACTCACATGCTTTCTATTAGATAAATTATTTGAAATTCAGAAACCAACACTCCCTTGCTTAAATAGCTACACATACATATGTACAATTTATTACTACAAATTTTTATGTAATGGTGACATGAATTGAGAAATCTTAGACTTAGAGAAGATTTATGTCTTGTTTCAATGGGTTTATTAATAAAAATAAAAATCAGAGTTCATTAAAATTATGAAGTGCTAGTTAATAGTTAGATTTGTGGATCTCAAATATTTGCATGTGGAGTATCTGGAATTGATGAGGCTTGTAAAAATGTAATTTGACATAAGTTAAGTAATCCCTTTTCATATAAAATTATATGTGATTTGTAGAAGGGTCAAAGATTTAAGAAAAAGGGAGAAAGAAAGGAAGCACATGTGCCTTGAGCATATGTCACTTGCATCTTCCCTCCTGAGATGTGCACCATCCTACTTAGATGCCAGGTTTCCAGGGCTCTCTCCACCTATGGAGAAGTCCTTTCTCTCTCTCTCTCAAGCATGTTTCTCATTATTCTGTCTTTTTCTTGTCCTTTTCTCCCTCTCCTTAGTACCTCGGAATAAAATCTGTTTTTACCACGAAAGAAAAGAAGAAAGAAAGAAGAAAGCAAGGAAGGAAAGAAAGAAAGCAAGGAAGGAAGGAAAGAAAGAAAGAAAAGAAAGAAGGAAGGAAGGGAGAGCTGTTTAAAAATCAATAGAGAAAATACTGTTATCCTAAATGTCTCTGTCCTGGGAAGAAGTCACCAATATTTCATTTTTTTATGGTTTTTGAGTCACACCCGGCAGTGCTCAGGGGTTACTCCTGGCTCCATGCTCAGAAATTGCTCCTGGCAGGCACGGGGGACCATATGGAGCACCGGGATTCGAACCGATGATCTTTTGCATGAAAGGCAAACGCCTTGCCTCCATGCTATCTCCCGGGCCCCTAATATTTCATTTTTGAGAAACCATATATCTTGGTTCTGTGCAAGAAAAATCAATAATCTTTGTGAACCTAATTGGTGACAACTTCCTTTTTTGCAGGGAATAAAATGCATAAAAATGCTATAATCTTGCTTTTCTCACTCTCAACACAGGTCAGAACCTGAATCCTGGGCATGTGTATAATACAGACTGAAAGCAAGATTGTTCATTGATAGACTTGCTTTGTAGCTCCAGCATACCTAAAGAACGGACTCTTGGACCCAGGAGGTAGTCTAGTGGGTAGTGCCTTGTATGTGGCTGGCGCCATCCCTGGCACTACATAGATCCCCAAATTCTCTGAGGAGTGACCCAGAAATACAAAACCAGGAGTAAGCTCTGAGCATGCCATGTGTGGCCTCCAAACAAAGACCAAAATACCAAGGAGTTCATATCATTAACATCAACTCAGATGCAACTGAAAAGGCTGAAATGGCTCCTTATGACTAGCATGGATGCTTCCAACCTGTCAGGTACCCGGATGCTGCTCCATCCTACATTTTTTTTCTGTTGGGAGAAATTTGTCAACTGTGATGCTTAATAGAAATAACTGATTGTTGAAGGAAGTGAGAATATGGAGGTTGAAGGTATGTTGTAAAATCTCCTCTATATGGACCCTCTAGTTAGCATCTACATAAGCCCAACCAGAGGGATGTCAATGAATAAACCTTCTAATGTAGGCTTACTAGGGAGAAATCAGGGTCCCTTGTCACAGGCTTTCTGGCTCCCAGAACACCCTGAGGAACTCATCCCACAGCTTAATGGAGGCTGGCAGGGACATGAAGCTCAGCAGAGCACTTGTTACAGGAGCTAGTCAGTGGCCTTACTTGGTTTGTTGCTTCACAAAGCAAAGGGCAGTTTCTTAGGACTCTGTGTCAAGCACAAAGGGGGCGGGGGGGGGGTCTTCCCTCTTCAAAACTTCACAGAAACACAAAGGAATTGGGAAGCCTTCCAAAATTTCTTCTTCCCCTCAGTAAGCTCTAAATTCTAGACACTGGCACAAGATGAGGCTAGAAATACTATCAATCAAATTCTTTTTTTTCCCACCCTGTAATCAAATTCTTAGCATTAGCGCCACCATTTTAATTTATGTATTCTTATTTAATTTTTGGATAGTTAATTAAATAAATTGATTTGTTTTCTTAATTCTCTAGGTAGACACCATAAATACAGACAAGTTTTGATACATAGGAAAACACTTTTGTCCACCTTTCTTTTTGCCAAATGAATCCTCACAATCATTTTTTTTTACACATTTTCAAATAATACTCAGCTTTCTCTGGCTGAGGCAGTTGCAAAAACATTCAAGAACAATTGTAGTAGTAAATTATAGCTACTTAGAATATTTAAGAACAATAATGGATAAAAATAATATATCAAATTATTGATTTCATATATAGAAAGTGCAATGCTGTGAGTTGTCATATAATTTGCTTGACTGTTTTCTTTAGCAATGTAAAATTAAGATAACTTGGACTATTTCTTCCCTCCTCTGAAAATCAAACAACACACAGCAGAAAACTTGGTTCAGGAGGAACAGCTATCTGGCTTAGAATGCACCTTCTAAGTGTGGGGGATTGTGAGTTCAATTCCCAGTGTCACTTCACATGCTGACTGTGAACCTGGCAGCTCTGGTGCCTATAACTCACTGCGCCCAGACCTAAGTATGCGAAGTACAAGCACTTAAACATGTATCCCCTGGGGAGCACCACAACTAAAAGATGCATGAACTGTAGAGTCAGGAAGCGTGACTGCTATGTATGAGCGCCATAGCGACCCCTGGTGATCACTATAAGCCTTACATGCAAAACACCGATGAAGAGTTTGACTTCCTGAGAACATATGTACTAACAGCAATAGGAGTGCAAATCATGGTGGGCACCAAGACTGAGTCTTGGTGAGCACCATAGGCAGGCATTTGTGACTGGCAGTTCTGGCAACAACAATAAATGGAGGTGTCAGGGGAGGGAATAAAACCATAATACCATGCAGTCTGATATTGTTGAGATGAGATTTTCAAGGTGTACATAGTCCGTTCTTACTAAAAATACTCATAACATTGGTTTTAAACACAATTGGACCCATAACACACCACTTTATACTTAATCGCTGGAAGTGAGAAATAGCTTGAAGGATCTTTGCTTCATTTAACTCCAATAATTGTTTGACAATAGTAATCCTCACACACTACCACCTGAGCATTAAATCTCATTAGATTTAAGGACGAAGAGATACTGTCATTAAAGTCCACATTTCCAGAGGGAATCACTGATTCATCTCTTTGAGCTAAATAATGAATTTTTAATAGTTGTGGGCTTGGTGAGCCCAATCTCTTTCGAGCTAAGAAGGCAATTTTATTCTAAACCTTGAGAATGAAGATTTCCTTTGCCGGCTCATTTGAGAAAGACAGGAAGTGCTTAGATAAACCTAGTGGGGCTGGAGTGGGGGTGGGACGTGTTTATTCATTAGCTGTGAATTGAAGATGTTTAAACAAACGTTATCACAGTCTCAGGTCTTGGTAAAGGGAACTTCTTTTTCCATTTATTCCTTGCAATTTCCTCCTGATTATAGGCACATGACCTGGATCAATGTGATTTTTATCATAAAAAGGGAACAGACAAATTCCTACACCTGCAACCTATGAAAGACACTTCTTTTTTTTTTTCCTTATTTCAAAACCAGTACTTGCAAGCTCATTGAGGTTTAAGTGATTTTGCGAATTTATAAGAGAAGTCAGCACTTGCTCCCTCTCTTCCTACATCATTTGGGTCATAAAGTTCTCTCCTTTTTCAAGCAAATGATCTGTTACTTAAAGAATCATGATAACATCAATTAAGTTAAATTTTTTTATCATATTCAGTGATGCTCAGGGATCATTTCTGGTGGAACTTGGGGGACCATGTGTTGCCAGAAACAAACATGCATCAGTGACCTGCAAAGCAAAGAACTCTACCTGGTATACTATCACTCAACCCCTATAATTTTAATTTAATTTAAACAAAAATTTTTAATTTGTCACAATTATTCAATTATGTTCATGAAAAATATTTTATTTCTCTTTCCTATTTTATCTTTATAAAAGTGGGAGGCATAGCCTTATAAACTTATTTATGACTCCATTAGGGGATAATTGGCAAGAAATAAATAAGATATTAAGCATACAATGCAATGATTTGGCGTGTATATACTTGTAAAGGGGATTCTCATATGAGTTCATGAACACATCCAAACATTTTGTTTTGTTTTTAAGCTGCACCTGGTGATGCTCAGAGGTTGAATATGGGACTGACCTGGATCTTCTGCATGCAAAACATACGTACTGTCCCTTTAAGCCATCTCTCTAGCTCTGCCGTCCATCTTCAAAGATATCACCTTACTTTTTTCTCTTCTTTTTTATTACAGTAAAATACATACAAAATAAAATGTGTAGAGTTACAGCCCTTAGGATGGGCTTGGATAGTGGTGGATGGTGATGGAGGGAACTTTCTCTGCCATCCCAGGCCACGTGGCTCTGCAAAGTCCTCTAGCCGGCGGGTATCTGGGTCCAGGAAAGCGGCGGGTATAGAACTCATACAGACAGGCTTCCAGAGAGATAACATCTTTATTGGACTTGGCCCACGTGTGTGGCCTATATCATAACCATTTAAGCACATACCATTCTTTTTTTTTATTTATTTTATTTTATTTTTTATTTTTGTTTTTTGGGCCACACCCGGCAGTGCTCAGGGGTTACTCCTAGCTGTCTGCTCAGAAAAATCTCCTGGCAGGCACGGGGGACCATATGGGACACCGGGATTTGAACCAACCGCCTTTGGTTCTGGATCAGCTGCTTGCAAGGCAAACACCGCTATGCTATCTCTCCTATCTCTCCGGGGCCGTACATACCATTCTTAGCTTGCCCTGCATCTTAACTTCTTTCAGCCATCTTTCCCCTGACCTCCATGCTGGCAAATTCCTTAATCCCTTCCATCAAAGGCCTTATCTAACATTCCCAAGACCCCTACCCCAGGAATGGGCGGGTCTTGCAGGTAGTTACACATAAATCCGGGGTGGAGTCACAAAAATGTACCATCTCTAAAGAGTATTAAATATGTTAATAATTTGTACAAATATCACCACAATTCATATTTAGAATAGTTTTCTTCTAAAACTAAGGTTCTATATTTTTTATGCAGTAACTTTCAGTTGTCTGTCCACCCAGTTCATCAACCACGACTTTTTTCCTCTATGAATTTGGTTACTCTAAATAGCCACATAAGTGGAATCATATATATTTGTCTTTTTGTGACTAGTTTTACTAAAATTAAGTCCTCTAGTTCTGCCATTTGTAGAATTTGTCAAAATTTCCTTTTTCTAAAGACTAAATAATATTCAATTTAGTTTATCCACTTATCCTCCAATGGATACTGATTTGCTTTCATGTTTTAACCATTGTAAATAGTACCTTATAAACATGATTATAAGTAGCTCATTGACACATGAGTTCTTTGATACAAATATCTTATTGAATGACCTTGCTTTGATATTTTTGGGTAAATATCCAGAATCACATATATGTGCATATGTATAGATACATATATATTTATATATACATGGATGTTTCTTCTTTAAGCGAATTTTGTACTTGTAAATTTTTTTTACTTCACTGGTTAATTCCTATATTTTCCCAATTTTTATTTTTATTTATTTTTTGATGAAAATAAAAATACATTTTTTTAATTTTGGCATTATAGTTACAAATATGTTTGTAATTAGATTTAACCATAAAATGTATATACCCTTTCACCAGTGCAACCTTCTTGGGGACATCAATGTCCCCATTTCTCGCCTTCTGTATCCCCTATCTGTCTAGATGTCTCCTTGATGCTTTTTCTGATCTCTTTAACTGTTCATCTTCTTCATTCTCCTAATCAAGTAACAACTTGATACCATTCTATTTACATTTTTTGGTCAAAGAAGATGGTGTAAAATGCTACCTCTCTATATAAGTACTTACAAATCAATAAAAATAAATAGGTTGGCTGAGAGTTTAAACTAGCTCTTCGTAATTTTAAATAAGCCCATTTTATAAATGCAAGGTGGTCAGGGAATGAGATTAAAATAGCTGCAGGCTATTGCTTAAGTGTAGGTGGGCTAAGGAGATTGGGAAATTTGGAGACAAGGTGCCAAACCAGCCTGTAATTATATATGAACAGCTTTAACAAACAACTTCATTTAATTGCCTCTGTCTCTGCTGGATACTAGGCTAGGTGCATTCATTATTTTATTATTTTTACCTGTAATTTTATTTGATTCCATACCAGGTCTATGAAATAGAATATTCAGCATATTGATATTTTAAAGTTGTGGCTTCCTAAAACAACTATAAAAAGTAATTGAGGGTTTGGAGAGCTAATACAGCAAGTAGGGTATATTTCTAAATGCTGCCAATTCCTGGTCCCCCAGGCCCCACCAGAGTGATCTCTGAGCATCACTGAATTATGGCCCAAGAGAAAAACAAAACAAAAACAAAATTGAATTGAAATGAATTATAATTAGTTAAGTAACAGATAATTGACTTAAAAGAGATGACTGTGTAGGTATTATGATGTAGGGAGAGAGTAAGCCCTGAGTACCTCTGGGTGTGACCCCAAGCCCAAAACACACAAACTAATGAGTAGCTGGGAAGTAATAAAGAAAAATCTATCCCACAGATTAGATTAAGGTCGTTGTATCTTTTTAGCTTTTGGAAGCTAGTGATAAACAGTAATTATTTCATATTTTAGTCATTCTCAGGTGATAGTTCTGCAATAAAATTTCAAAGGGAACCAATTATAGCAATTTGAATGAAATACCCTGAAGTATGCTTTTCATGGAGTCATATAATAATAAACTTTAATTTGAAGACTAAGATCCAACTCTATTTTAGTTCAGGTCTCATAAAAACAGGACAGAAAAGGTAATCCAACATGTGGGACTGTGACCTAGCTGTAAAGTGTAGGCCTGGCATATAGGAGATCTGGGTTCAAGTCCCAGCACCCCTGCTTCACATTTAAATTAAAATCAAAGGTAGTCTAAATTGTTAGGAGTTCTGATCATGTTGGTTGAATATTGCTGATTTTCAATCTGTTTCAAATTGGGGTTCATGGCTATTGCCTCTTCTGAGCAGAATTTCAGTTATATCTGCTCTTTTGGCTTTACATAACTTGCTGACTTGAAGTCTTGGAAATCAGAGATTTGGGGGCCATATCCAACTATGCACAGGGCTTCCTCCTGGCTCTACACTCAGAAATTACTCCTGGTGGGGTTTGGGGAGCCATATGGGATACTGCGGCTCGAATCCATGTCGGCCACATGTAAGGCAAATGTTCTACTCACTGTATTATCACTCCATCCCCATTACTATTATTTCCAAATGGGTCTTTATGGTGTTCTCATTGATGAGTCTATTAAAAAGGCAAAGATGCCAAGTAAGAAATGAAAGTGAAAAGTGAATGATTGACCACATTTTATTTCCTTACCAGAGAAAGAACCACATAACCTCAACTCTCAGTGGACAATTGACCCAGGCTGCTCTGCACCACTGACCCTTTCCCTCCTTTCCACCACAAACTCCCTTCCTCCTCCACTTCCTCCTTCATCTCCACAGGTATGGACTGGAGCCTGCAGAGGCCAATTCAGGGACCTCAGCCCACCTGGCTCCAAAGATTCTGTGTATTTAAGGACCACAGCCATCAGGCTATGTCACTTGGAGCAATATATCTCCCTCCCTATTTTTTAAACGCCTTTTTAAAAAATGAAAGCCTCTGACCAAAAGGCTTAACACTTCTGAGAGGTATTATTAACTGGTTTGACCACTCCAGGCACTCAAATCCTAACAGCACCATCAGTCACGGTGCACACAGACCAGATTGTTATCGAGAATTATGCCTGAGAGAGTTTCATTTTACCCAAAACACTGCAAGGCAACAAAAGAATGAATGGAAATGTGCAGGACCTGGACAACTCGGCTCCACCGAGCATTTAAATGGTACCACTAATTTCTTTTGTTCTGATTCTTGGCTTACAAACCAAGTTCTCACAAATGAGGTTTCCACATAATCCTCTTACTAGAGAAGTGGGGAATATGTTAGGGTTGCTTTACTTCCCCCTCACCATCACTATCACACACAACATGAACCAGGAAGTCTGCTGGCTTCTTCCTCACCTGGGATGTTGTCAAGCTAAGTCAGGTCCCTGCACCCTCTCATCTCAGAAGGAATGGCTGACAGGAGTGAATGTGTGGGAGATGAACTGTTTCCTGGGGAGTATGGGCTCGGGACAAGTGTTCCTCAGAGATCCCTTGACTGTCCTTCTCCCAGGAGGTACCCAAATGTGACTGCTGCTCTGTGCTCAATACTTTTCCATCAGCACCTCAGAGATCAGAGGAAATTGTGAGGCTTCTCCCGTTCCCTCAGTAAGGACTTGTGACTCAGTCAGCTTTTTGGGTAAGAATTCATGCAAATTCTCAGTAAAGACGGCTTCAAAGGAAAGGGGGAAATGTTTTGACCCGAATTCCCCCTCGTGATTGGCATTCATTGTCTCAGAGAGACACAGCCCCAATGGCTGAGTCGGAAACAGTGTTCCATTTATAAGAGTAATAATTACCTCTTACTCATTATAGCTAAAATTATTTTATGCCATGTTGTGAATAATTTTCAGATGAAAGATACCCACATTTAAGGAAGAAAAAGCCTTATCCCTTGGCATCAACAGATATATTCTGAGCACTTGAAATGGATTTGAACTTCTACCATCAAGAGTCCTTGCCTACTAATTGGCTTATTTTTTCATGTGGAGCCTACCTGACCCATAGTGGGTCCCCAAGGTCAAATTATGTAAATGGGGAGATACAATTACAAGACTAGGGGACAAACTGGAGGATGCTAGGGCCACTGGAAGGAAACAATGTCAAAAGGGGACCATGTTGGGGAAAGTCTGTAAGCACAGGGTTAAGCCTCTACACTTCTCCCACAAAGGAATAAGTAATTTGGAATCACTTAATGAACTGGATTAAAGTGGAGGAAAAAGCATGTTAGAAATAAAATATTTTTTAAATATTGGTTTATCCTCTTTTTTATAACATTATAGAGTCAATTATTCTTCATGTTTAGGATCCACATTCAGAGTAATGGTCAGCAACTCACTCAGTGCTGCAGTACCTGCAAAAAAAAGACCCCCTACCGAACCCCCCTATACCCACTCCCTCTTCCCTCTAGCAGCCTCTACAATTTTCATCAAATCTAGGAGTTGGCTTTGTTTTGTTTTGTTGTTTTTTTGGCCAAGAAGCAAATTTTAAACCCACATCCTCCACTTTCAGACCTAGAACGGTCTGTTCTATTCCCTCCCGCCTTTTCATTTCCCCCTCCCACCCCCAGTTCTAAACAACATTTGGAAAGAAGGCATCTATGGGAACAAAGGGAATGACTTTGCTGAGAATGAAAAGAAGAGAGAAAGGAAAAGGGCGGCTACAATACCGTGGAATAAATGTCTCTGAATTCCAGAGCTGTTGAGGTAAAACCAGAGAAATAACAGTGCGGATGCTGAGAATTACCAGCCAGGGCTGGCAAACGCTACAGCCTAGGGAAGAAAATCATTCTAGTAGACAAAAACAAATGTTCTGTCCAGGTGTTATTTTCTTTATAATTTTTGATCCCCCCCTGAATTTTTTGTTTGCATTTTGGGGTCACATCTGACTTGCTCAGGACTATTTCTGGCTCTGTGGTCAGGAGTGACCCTTGTCAGTGCCTGAGGGAGCCATAAATGATGCTGGACATTTGAACCCTGTCTGTGAGATGCCAGATCTATCTTTTGTACTATATCTCTAACTCATATTTTTATGCTTTATTTTGTTTTGTTTTCGGGATTTTCTCCCAGTAGGGCCCTGAGAAAACATGCTTGATGGGGATTTGAATCCCAGACATGCAAAGCATATGCTCATGACCCTCCCTTTTCTCTCTCTGATCCTCTCTTTCCTTTTACTCAATCTTTGCAGAGAACTCACATGAGACAATTGATTCCCTTCCCAGTTATTTGTATCTTTCCAATCAGAAGCAGGATAAGGATTTGGGGAAGGAGCAGTAGCATAGCAGTAGGACATTAGCTTTGCATGTGGACAATCTGGGACGGACCTGGGTTCGATCCTGGCATCCCATATAGTTTCTGCTAGGAGTGATTTCTGAGTGCAGAGCTAGGAATAACCCCTGAGCACCTCCAGGTGTGCCCCCCGCCCCCCAAAAAATGAAGCAGGAAAATGATTTGTCCACATTAGACCACTTAGAAGAGTTAATTTTTTTAAAGAGAAGATCAGGTTCTCATGTGATTTGCCTTAACTGAGCTATGACTCGACCTAAATAAATCAACATCCACATAAAACAAAATAATGGCAATAAAATAACAACCAAAAAAAAGCAAAAGACTTCAGTGGCTGCCTGCTTTCAGATATGAATGCTGTGAAAAGTGATCTTCATGGCTCTGACAGTCTAGAAAATGACAGAATAATTGGAAATAATAACAATAATAATACTAATAATAAATAAGCACAATCATTCTCCCTTTGCTACCTCACTGTTACTCTAGCCTGACTTGACCCAGGTCTTTATCACCAGGCTAAACTGCTCATCACACCTACAGGAAGCTGAGATGGCAAAGAAAGTGCTACCAAAGCCAGATTTTCTGAAGAATTTCCTTGTGTCCTTTTCTTTGGGGGTCTGCTCTGATAGAATCGGGCCTACAGAGTGACCGTGGCCTCCACCATTGAGAAGCATTGATTCCTAAAGACATTGGATTTCCTGCGCAAAGTCTCGGAGGTCATTCATTTCCACCCACTAAATTGGATGGATTTATGCAGTGTCTATGACATAAACAGACATGAGATCTGTGTGTGATCCATGATCCCCATGGATCCCTCTCCAGTATGTCCTTGTCTCACCAGGGACTAACCTAGTATATATAATTAATTCAAGCACACACACACACACAAAAATCAAATCCCACTTCCAACCTCTCGTGAAGGTGGCTAGGTGGCAAAGAACTTGCTTTGTGGGTGTGAGACCTTGGGTTCCATCCATGAAACTGCACAAAAGAAAAAAATTCTAAAAAAAATGGTTCTTTGATACCAAACTCTTGATGAAGGGATAGGTGATGAGGATAAAAAGAATTAGAAAGTGGGATGAAAGGAAGTGGTGTCGACTCTCCAGGCAAATCCCAAGGGGATTGGGAACTGGACCATTCTGGTCTTTCCCTGAAGGCCAGAGGAATCTTAGAGGTCCTGAATATGTTGAAAGGTTAAAAACTATAGCCAGGCT
>PVKC010023822.1:0-11899 GCA_004027635.1 Crocidura indochinensis
TAAGAAGCCTTGAATGAGACTGGAGAGATAGCATGCAGGTAGGGTATTTGCCTTGCATGCAGAAGGTCAGTAGTTCAAATCCCAGCATCCCATATGGTCCCCCAAGCCTGCTGAGGGTGATTTCTGAGCGTAGAGCCAGGAGTAACCTCTGAGTGCTGCTGGATGTGACCCAAAAACCAAAAACCAAAACCAAAACAAAACAAAAAAACAAGAAGCCTTGGATGGCCCTCTCACTCCCACCAATAACTTTTGGAGTTATCACCCCCTTTCCTGATTTGTTTTAATTAACATAATTAGGACTGAAGTGATAACAAGGAAGTTAAAGTGTGTGCCTTGTATGCAGCTGACCCTGGTTTGATCCCTGGCATCAAATATAGTGCCTGAGCTCTGCTAGGAGTGATCTGTGAGTCAAGAGTAGCTTCTAAACACTGAGGTAGTACTCACCAGCATAACCCCCCCAACATCACCAAATTGCTATAAGACTTACTGGCATAGTTAAGGTACTCTCGCCTTGTAGCTAGAAAATTCCAGTTCAGTCTCAGAACTTCATGGTCACCTAAGCATGGCTAGTAGCTGCCCCACCCCATCTTTCCTAAGTGCACAACCAGAGGTAGCCCCTGAAAACCACTATCCATTTCCCCCCCTCTAAAAAAAAGAATGAGATGACTTTAGATTTTTTGTTTATTTTTTGTTTTGTTTTGTTTTGTTTTTAGTGGGGAGCCATGCCTGGCAGTAGTTGGGGCTTACTCCTGGTTTTACATTCAGGGATTACTTCTGGCAGGGCTAAGGGGACCATATGTGGTTGACAGGGATCAAACATAGCTTGGCTGTGTGTAAGGAAAGTAACCTAATCGCTATACTATATCTCTGCCTCCCTAGATGAAATTTCTTCATTTTTAAACTTTATTGATTGATTGATTGGTTTTTGGGCCACATTCAGTGGAACTCCTGTGTTATTCCTGGCTCTGCACTCAGAAATCGCCCCTGGCAGGCTGGGGGACCATATGGGATGGCAGGAATCGAACCATATCCCTCCTGGATCCTTGCATGCAAGGCAAAAGCCCTAATGCGGTGCTATCTCTCTGGCACCGCCTAGACAAAATTTCTAAGCCAAGCTCTATTTTGATATTTTTACCTTTCTACTTCCGATTCCTGTTTGTTCCATTTTCATATTTTCTGTGATTGCTTTGTGCCAGGGATTGAACCCAGGACCTTACACAGGTGAAAAATACACCATCTCTGAGTTATATCATTGGTTCTCTCCTCACATTTCTACTCTTATTTCCCTTGATACCCTCTAAGTGCCTAGACATCTTTGTACTTTGGCCCTTATAAGGCCAGAACAGGAAGAGCATTTCCCCCTTACATGTAGTTGAACAACACTCTCTCATTTCCCACATCGGAAATGTCTTTTTTGTTTTGGGGACACATCCAGCAGTGCACAGGGTTTACTCCTGGCTTTGCACTCAGGGATCACTCCTGGAGGTTGCAGGAGACCCTATGGGATGCTGAGGATCAAATCCAGATCAGCCACCTGCAAGGCAAATGTCCAACCCACTGTACTATTACTTAGACCCCCAAAAGACTTTTCTTGTGCTCTGTTTTCCTCTCCCCTTGCTGGAATTTACCAGCAACCCTGAGAACCCTGATTCACTCTTCCTGCTCTTCTTTAAGAAGCCTTGAGATCCTTTTATTCCTAACGCTTTTCAGAATCTAGAAATGGTCCGTAAAATATTAAAAAAAAAAAAAAGGAGGGGGCCGGGCGGTGGCGCTGGAGGTAAGGTGCCTGCCTTAGGACGGACCGGACCGCGGTTCGATCCCCCGGTTCCCATATGGTCCCCCGTGCCTGCCAGGAGCAACTTCGCAAATGAGATCTGGGAGCTGTTTCCAAGGGCTGGAGCACAAGCACTGAAGAGTCCTGGGTTTCATCCCCTAAACACTGCAGTTCCCCTGGAACACAGCAGCAGGAATGACTCCTGGGTGCTTGATTTGATATAATTCCCCCTCCAAAATAAAGAAATGAAGACCAATACACATATTTACACATCCTCTTCTCTGAGTTCAGTTGTAGGAATCATGTCCATTCTTCTCCCATATATGACAGAGGAAACCTACACACACACCAAGGACCCAGGACTACTTCCTTTGATCCAAAGATTAAGAAAGTCCTTTCTAGGGGTCCAGGAGATAGCATGGAGGCAAGGCGTTTGCCTTTCATGCAAAAGGTCATCGGTTCGAATCCCGGTGCCCCATATGTTCCCCCGTGCCTGCCAGGAGCAATTTCTGAGCATGGAGTCAGGAGTAACCCCTGAGCATTGCCGGGTGTGACCCCCCAAAAAAAACAAACAAAAAACATCATTAAAAAAAAAAAGTCCTTTCTAGAAGGTAGAGAATTAACACAGTGGTAGGGTGTTTGCTTTGCATGCAGCCAACCAGAGTTTGATCCCCAGCATCTCATCCAAACACTGCCAGGAGTGATTACTGAGTGCAGAGCCAGGTATAACCCCTGAGGATATGGCCCAAAACAGGAAAGCAAAACAAAAGTAAAAAAAAATAATAATAAAGAAGAAAAAGAAAGTTCTTACTATAAAATATAAAGATGGAGCTACAAAGAATTCATGGATCATGATGCAAGCAGCATAAAGTCAGAGACTATATAAGGGGTCAAGAGGCATATGTGGGGCTGGAGCAAGTTCTGGACTTCTGGTGCTTCTATTCTGTGCACCCAGGATGGATCCCGGGCACCTCAGTGATTCCCTAGAACTTGGCCAGGAGAAACCCCTGAGCACAGAGCTGGGAGTAATTCCTGAGCACCGCACAGTGTGCCTCTCTCCCCTTAAGTCTTATGCAGTAAACTCTGGTTGCTGCTTCTGTGACACTGCAACCTGGGACCCCAGTACTGCAATCTTGGTTACCCAAGAATTGTGAAAAGCAGCCCCCAGACCTCTGAGCATTTTTTTGGGAAGTACACATACATATATGAACAAGCATTCAAAGGCACAAGAATTTAATTTAAATTTTGGGGGGCCCGGGAGATAGCATGGAGGTAAGGCGTTTGCCTTTCATGCAAATGGTCATCGGTTCGAATCCCGGTGCCCCATATGGTCTCCCGTGCCTGCCAGGAGCAATTTCTGAGCTTGGAGCCAGGAGTAACCCCTGAGCACTGCCGGGTGTGACCCAAAAAACAAAACAAAAAAAAATTTAAATTTTGGTTTGGGGCTATACCAAGTGATGCTCAGGGGTTACTCCTGGCTCTAAGCTCAGAAATCACTCCTGGCAGGCTCCAGGAGTGGGAATCAAACTCAGGTCTGTCCTGGGTAGGCTGCATGCAAGGCAAACACCCTATCCAGCCCCAAGAATTTAATAACTTTAAAACATGTTAATGTATTTTGCTATCCTAAGAAAGTGTTCGTGGTCTTTGTCATTTGTGAATGATTTGAGCTTCTTTTTTGTTTTTGCCTAAGGGCCACACCTCATGGTAATCAGGGATTACTCCTGGTTCTGTACTCAGGAGTCATTTTTAGAGCTGCCCAAGGGACAATGCCAGGAATGACTAGTCAACCCTTGAGGAATGCTAAGAATGGCTATATATATGGGATGTCAAGGATCGAACTCTGGTCCATCCTGTGCAAGGCAAACGCTTCATCCCCTGTACTATGTATTGCTCAGGGCCCTGTTTAGGGCTCCTGAAGGAATATAGTGTGCTACAATGGAGTTTCCATGTTATCCAGGATGGTCCATACACCCAGGATGTGGCTGAGCTAGCTAGAGGCACAGCCTTCTTGAACTCATCGCCAATGAAAACTGGACTGGGAAAATAGACTCCAACCCATTTTCAAATCTCTGTATCTTGTGGCGCGTGTTCCAAGAGAAGGGTGGAGAGGGGCTCGGCCCTGCAGGAAAATAAGTGTTCCACTTTCTCAAGGGCAAACTTGTCAGAGGTTCCGCAGGTCCTGGAAGATTGAGCAAGGTGGGAAGTAGAAGCAGAAGAGAAAGAAGCCTGCCCTGGGGACTGCCTTCTCCTCCCTTCTCTGCTGCCATCCCCCAAGGGACACTGACCCTTCAGCCCGAGCAGGAGGGCGTCGCCTCTCCACCTCCCTCTTGCAGCCAGGCTCCCCAAAGGAGATGTCCAAGATTCTTGAACAGGGGGGTTTCCAATGTGCCTGGGGGGGGGGTAGGGGGACTGCCCCGCAGGCCAAGCGGGCGCGCTCACGCAGCGATGCAGAGAATTCGATGGCCGAGCGGATCGAGTTAAATATAACTGCGCGGATGGAATGGTGCTAAAAATAAGGCAACAGCTGGCGGGTGCATAGCCTGGCTGGCCAAGGGCGGGGTCCCGAGTGGGTTTCTTGAACACGCAAGCCGAGCAGACACAGCCACAGGTCAGAAGCCCATGGCAAGGGACCCCTAGAAGCTACTGGGAGCCCAGATCCCCCTACACAGCGCTCAGGGTCCCGCGATGACCTAGGGAGCGGATTGCACATCTGAGCTAACTTGCACGCAAGTGTCCAGGTGACCAGGTGGCCGGGGACCGCTGTGTCCTGCCCGCACCTGCCACTAGGAGGAGATCCGCGCCGGAGCAGCCAGTCGAACCCTCGAGAAGTCGCCGGAGACCCGGGCGCGAGGGATCCGAGTTAGGGTGCAGGGACTGGGGGATGGCGAGGTGGCATCGCGCGCTCCCTCGAGGCTCGGGCCAACTCCAAGGGTGCGCGACCCTTTTCCACCAGCCCCTTCCCGCGGCCATCCCTCCCGGCCATCAAGCCAACAATTGAAACGTTTCCAAAACGGGCTATTTATTTGCTCCCAATAAATCGATCGGCAGTGATTAAGCAATCGATGTGACCCGGGTGGGCGACTCGCTCGCGGGGAGGGTCACGGGACCTCCTTCCGCCCTGCGTCCTTCTGGAGGAAAAAAAGGCAGATGTGGGTCCCGCAGAGGCGTGTTCCTCCTAGGCCATACCCAGAGACCCCACACCTAAATGCACCGGACGGTTCCCCATGGGCTGCGCTTTTTCTCCCCCCACGGAGCGGCGAGGGGCGCGCGCCCGACTCTGGCACGCCCGACCGACCCCCCTTGCGCCCGGCTCTCGGGGGGCGCAAACGAGGCCCGTGGCAGTCGCCGCGTTCCGAGGCTTTTGTTGCTTCTTGAAAGGGGGGTTTGTAAAACGGGACAGATAAAAATGAGCAGCATCATATTGTTTGACAGAATGATCCCCTATGATGAAGTGTCGGCTCCGAAGGGGGTGAAAACGGTGAATTCCTAAAAAAAAAAAAAAAATCCCCGCTCTCGGTTCCTTGGTGAGCTGCGGGGAGCCTGGAAGGACCCAGCGGACAGTCCAGTCGGGCCCCTCCAAGCGCGTGGCCCCAAATCGTGTCCAAAAACAGGTTCGAGCTTTACCCCTCCCAAGTCCTTCTGAAGTCCCCATTCTTACCCACAGACTTGCTCTTTCTCCTGCAGGATGAAAAGAAACCATTTTCGAGAGAAAGGCTCGTTTTGATTAAATCTGACATGCCGCTGATAACTCCATGCTAATGTGAAATAATTAACATAATAGCCATAATTAAAAGCACGCTAACAATGCCATAAATTTATCACACAATTTTACTAGCTTTCTGCCCCTAACTGCTCTCTCATCGTTAATTAAACGTGTTGCCTTTTACAAAATGGATGTTTATCCATTCCCAGTATAAATAAATCCGAAATCCTTCTCTCTCTCTCTCTCTCTCTCTCTCTCTCTCTCTCTCTCTCTCTCTCTCTCTCTCTCTCTCTCACTTCCTTTATACCTTGGGTGTCTCGCCATGACAGGAGCTTCTAGGCGTGGGACCCGCATTGTGGACGCCTTGAAAATAATGAAGTTTTTAGAGGTGAAGCCAAAACAAGAACATTAAATTAGCCTCCGATCCCTACCCCTGAAGAAGGATGGAGGAACACACTCGGCTGGTAGAAAGAGAGCAGGAAAGGCTTTGACACGTTTAGAAATAGAAATAATCTAGTTCGACTAGGGTGTGACTTCTCTATGGCTCCGACCTTTCCACCTCCCCCGTGGGGACAGCGCAGGCAGAAACTAGGAATAGTTGAAGTAGTCCATGAAGAGCGTTAAGACGGAGCCGGCTAACGTCCTTGGGATTTGGAGAGGGGATTTGCGCCCCTCCCACGTTTGATTGCCTCTGGGAGAAAGGGGAACGCAGCTCTGGGGTGGGGGCGCACCCTTAGTGCTCAGATCGTGGTCACATCTCCTCCCCCTTGGTAAGAAAAGTGTGTGCGGGCCTGATGCTAGCCGGCTCACCTGGGGCCAACGAGTGATTCAAGCCACAGACTCAGTCTGGTTTGTAGGAGGTGGGAGCGGGTGCCAGGATTTGCTCGAGTCTGTCGAGGGTTACATAGGCCATCTCAGACTATCAACAGGGGCACACTGACCGCCCCTCCTCCCGCCTGGAGCACTTAACCCAAACTGCTTTGTAATTAATTCCCCTTCTTTCTCATAAATTCTTCCATCCACTTCTTTCTCACCCTCATCTCATGCAACCCCCTTTCTCCAGATGTCTCAATTTTCTTCCAATCGATCTGGACTCCACTTTTCTTGCTTCCATTGCTAAAACACTCACTCACACACACACACACACACACACACACACACACACACAGTCACTAACCCCTCTGACCGACCCCCCACGCCAGATACGGGGGGGGGGGCTCACCAGATGGGTACCATGAATCTTGCCCACCCCAGGAGAAACGCGGGAAGCCTTGCTCATTCATGTCCCCCCCCCCTTTTAGTTAAAACCTCGGGAACAGGTGAGACAGCTGGTTCTCATCTTCTTTCAATACCTCCTGGGTCCACTTGACTGGAACCCAGGACCAGGAGTGATCAGAAGGGACTGGAACCCAGGGCCAGGAGTGGAATCTTGCGCTGCCACCTGGGAGGAAGCGTGTTTATGTGTGTGTCCCTTCTTTTTCCTCCCCCAATGTCCTCTTTGCAACTCCAAAGACATTTATCACGATTTTTCCTCCCGGGTCCCTCTTGCAACATTCCCATTTTCCACCCACCAAAGGTCTCCATTTCTCTTCTTTTCTCTCTCGCCCTAAACTCAAGCTTAGCCGTCATGGACGATTTGAAAATGGACTTTCAGGCTGCAAGCCGCGATTGCACGGCTAACAAGGGTTGCCTTCGCCAGGAATCTTCTGGTGGGCAGGACCTTGCTTTGTATGCTGGAGCTTGCCGTCTCCTTCCTTCCTCCCAGCGACGTCCCCCGACGACCGGGTCAGCGGGGGGGCCCTTCCCGCCTCCCTCCGCCTCCCTGGCATCACCTCCTTCCCGCCCCAGAGAGGTCGCTCAAGAAGAAGCAACGTTGCAGACGAGCCGAGGGTGGTCGCGGGCAAGACGCGCTGTGGCCCCTGGAAATCGAACAGCGGGAGCGGTGCGGGCCCGCTGGGACGTCGGGCGTCGAGGGAACCCCGCGTGTCTTCATTGAGCTAATCGAGTCGAAAAAAAGTTTGCGTGAGGGACCTCGCATCAGATGGGAACATTAACTGAACAAGAGGCGAACACAATAGCGCTCTAAGCGAGGGGAAGCGTCGCTTTTCACGCTACGCTCCGTAATTAATGGTATGAATCAATTAATTTGACTTTTATTGTGTTGAAGGAAAAAAAGGCGCAACAAATGAAACCCGGGGGTCGGGACTTGGTTTCCTTCCCTCCCCCACCCCACCCCTCCAGTCCCCACCCCACCCCCCAGAAGGTTCCAATGACATGCTAGGGTGGGGGCTGGACAGATCATGCCCCGGGAATCCCCAGAGCCAGCTCTGGCTGACAGCGGCTTCGAAATTAGGCTTATTTGGAAGCGACTTTAAGAAGCCAGCCCAGGGGCAGGCCCTGAGCTGCTGCTACCCTTCCACACGTGTGCACGCACACACAACCCACACACATACATACATACATACACACACGTGCACGCGTCCATGCCGGGCCTAGACTGGTTGGCCGCAGAGCTCAAACTAACTGTGGGCCCCATCACCGGTAGCTGAACAAAGGGAACTTCCAAATTTGCACATTTTGGTTTCTTCCTTGCCTCCAGCCGACCTTCTCTTTTAAGGATGGGGTGGCTTGCTGGCACAGCCTGGAACTCTGCAACCCAAGCTCGCGGTGGGCCACGGGCTCAAGGTTGGGTTTGGCGAGAGGCCTTCTGGCACCACAAACCATTCCGGGACAGACAAAGTCATACAGCTGCGGAAATCAACTGGGAAGTGCATTTTAGGGTCAAGTACAATGGGGATCATCTAGAAACAGGAAGAAAAAAATAAATTGAAACAACTCGGGCGTCTCTGGATAGAATAACTAACTGACTGTCCCAGCCTGGTACGGAGTCCTAACCAGAAACCTTTGCAAAGCTGGGGGTGAGTTTGTAGGGGGTTCGTTTGTAGAGGGGAAAATTGGCTAGAGATGGGGATTCAATCAATGGGTTACAGTATTTATGATTAATCAAGTTTCTTGATTAATGTGTGTGTGTGTCTGTCTGTCTGTCTGTCTGTGTGTAGGCCAAGGAGGCTGCTGGGGCAGAGGTGAACGAAACAGAGAGAAAACAAAAATCTAGGAATAATTCAGCAGGAATAAAATCAGTCTCCTAGAAGTGAATAAATGTTTCGCGAATTCTTTCTCCTAGAACCTTCTCCTCCTGTCCCCCTTCCCTTCAGGTGGGCACCCCACTTTCAGGCCTCCGCAGACAGGTGGGGTTGGGGCTCTAGGTTCTAGGAGCCACTTCATCCTGCTTGCAGCTGGCAACCTGGAGGTCCTGCAACCCTGCAATATGGATTCAGCTTGCAGGAACCTGGTCTGGAGGTGTGACATTCTCACACCCCAGAAATACCTCGAGCACCCAGATCTGTCTGCAACCCCTTTCAAGCTAGATAATTTCTCGGGTCCCACCGTTTTTTCCTACCATCACGGTCTCACTCTTCCCGGGAATCATGGTCCGGCTATCTCCTTCATTGGCTCGGGAGGCTGGGATCCTAGAAGTTTGTTCTTGAAGGGTTTGTCCGGCTCCTTCAGAGGAAAGAATCCGCGTTAGTGAGACAGCAAGGAAGTGTTTAGATGGGCCAGTGACCCCCACGGGGCGCCGCCCTCCACACACCTCCTCGATGGTCTGCCCAGTGCTGGCCAAAAAGTCGCAGCATCCAATCGGGGCTCGGGTTTGTCCCAGCCCAGGTGCACCGTCCCACCTCGAAGTCCCGATTAGGCCGGCCCCATTCACTTACCCAATCTCGGGTCCTTCCTTTGAGCCTTATTTCCGACTTTTTCTACTTGCTAAGTCGAGTTGCTTGGAGCAGATAGTTACGCCTTCTCTCTATGTAGGTTCTGTTATTGTGCGTCTTTTTAAAATGTTTTCTCTTGGTCACTATTAACAAGAGCCAATAGTTATTTTCTAAGCCTTCGGGACCCCAGCCGAGAAGAGGGTGAATGCCAGGAATAGGGGGGAAAGGTGTGTATGTGTTAAAAAAAAATATAGGGGTGTGCATCTTATACACACACCCACATCCGGACAGAAGGCCGGGGCAGGGCCTCGGACGATTTGACTTTGCCTGGAGAGCGATTCAACCACCCACCCTACCCCACCCAATCCCCTTGCATAGATGTCTGCAACAAAGGAGCACTTAGCCGGGAGCAGCAGTGCCAGGGGCAGGTCTTGAAAGTCTAATTTTTAGCCAGAAGGCGAAGGAGGAGTCAGGCTCACCGCTTTTTCGACCTCCCAAGAATCGAAGCAAAACATTTTTTTGCAAAATCAAAACAGTAGTTAAGTTTTTCCTTTCCCTCTCAACCCCCCAAAATCGGAAGGGAATCTCGTTGCCGCACCCCATTCCTAAAGGCGGCCGGAGAGGACAGTTGGCACCGGGAGAAGAGAGGGGACAGGGCGAGGGAGCGGGGAGCACCTTGGAAAGGGACCCGGAGGGCACAAGGCCCGGGTCCGGGTCCGCCACCGCGCGCCCCCTCCAACCCGCACTCACACCCAGCATCCCAGCTCCCTGGCTTCCCGCGCCCGGCTCCCTCACTTCCCGGGCCGGGGCTGGCCGAGGCGCAACTGGGGGTGAGGAAGCGGCAGGCTGGGGGTGCTGGCCGGCGGGGTGCGACGGCTTGGAGCGCTGTCCCGGTCCCTTTGTTGACAAGTGGCCGCACCAACGTGAGTTTGGCCCGAACGAGCGGCTCGGCTGGTGGCGGCCCTGACGTCACGCGCGGTCACGCGGCCCCGCCTCCCGCTGGATCTTTAAGTAGAAAGTAATCTATCAGGCCAGTCCTTAAAAACGCGACTTGCCACTGCGGGGGCTTCGGCACCCCGCACCCCGCCCCCCGTGGTCCCTGCCCGCCCGCCCGCCCGTCCGTCGCCCGCAGCATCGCACCGCTCCTGAGAGCGAGCCCCGCGCCCGGCCGGCCGGCAGGAGTTGAAAGGGGGTGCGGCGGCCAGAGCAGCTGCTGGGGGGCTCCGGGAGCGCCTAGAACCGAACCCGGAGTTTGCGGAGCCCACCCACCCACCTACCCACCCGCACGCGTCATGCGGGGCCAACGAGTGTAAGCCGAACCAAGCCAAGCCGAGCCCGGTCGGGCCCAGAGCCACCTGCACGCACCCCTTCCTTCCATCCCTCTTTCCCTTGCTCCCCAAGCCTCCTTCTTTTTCGGGGGGCCACCCCTAGCTAGCTTAGCTAGCTAGCCCCCCTCCTGACTCTCCTTCCTCGCCATCGCCGCCGCTGTCACCAACCCCGAGGAGGGATGACCCTCTCCGGCGGCGGCAGCGCCAGCGACATGTCCGGCCAGACGGTGCTGACGGCCGAAGACGTGGACATCGATGTGGTGGGAGAAGGCGACGACGGGCTGGAGGACAAGGACAGCGACGTCGGCGGCTGCTGTGACAGCCCCGCCGGGCCCCCCGAGCTGCGCCTGGACGAGGCGGACGAGGTGACACCGGTGGTCCCGCACCACGGCCAGCAATCGCACCAGCAACCGCTGGCCCTGGCCAAGGAAGCGGCCGGCACGGGGCCGGGCCTGCTGGAGACGGGCGGGCCCGAAGCCGACGGCTGCAAAGGCGCCGGCGAGGAGGGCGGCGGCAGCACCGGTGGCACGGGTGGTGGTGGCACGGGCACCGGGGCAGCGGCATCAGCGGGCGGCCTGGCCCCCAGCAAGCCCAAGAACAGCCTGGTGAAGCCCCCTTACTCCTACATCGCGCTCATCACCATGGCCATCCTGCAGAGCCCGCAGAAGAAGCTGACGCTCAGCGGCATCTGCGAGTTCATCTCCAACCGCTTCCCCTATTACCGGGAGAAGTTCCCCGCCTGGCAGAACAGCATTCGGCACAACCTGTCGCTCAACGACTGCTTCGTCAAGATCCCCCGCGAGCCGGGCAACCCGGGCAAGGGCAACTACTGGACCCTGGACCCGCAGTCCGAGGACATGTTCGACAACGGCAGCTTCTTGCGGCGCCGCAAGCGCTTCAAGCGTCACCAGCAGGAGCATCTGCGGGAGCAGACGGCGCTCATGATGCAGAGCTTCGGGGCCTACAGCCTGGCAGCGGCGGCGGGTGCGGCGGGGCCCTACGGTCGCCCCTACGGCCTGCACCCCGCGGCCGCAGCGGCGGCGGCCGGCGGTTACTCGCATCCCGCAGCGGCGGCTGCAGCAGCGGCGGCTGCAGCGGCGCTCCAGTATCCGTACGCGCTGCCACCCGTGGCCCCGGTGCTGCCACCCGCCGTGCCGCTGCTGCCCTCGGGCGAGCTGGGCCGCAAGGCCGCCGCGTTCGGCTCGCAGCTCGGGCCCGGCCTGCAGTTGCAGCTTAATAGCTTGGGAGCGGCGGCTGCAGCGGCTGCGGCGGCGACGGGCCCGGCGGGCTCGGCGGGTTCCACGGCGTCGCTTATCAAGTC
>PVKC010023823.1:0-17112 GCA_004027635.1 Crocidura indochinensis
AGAGCTTCCTGTGCAGAGTCAGGAGGAAGTCCTAAGCAACCAGGTGTGCTTTCTCCAAAATTATAAATGTTTTTAAATGGAAAATTTTCCACAGCTATATTATTTGAAGTATTTCGAGAAGAGTTAAAAATATCTAAATGAAAGTATATATCAAGTGAATTAGCTTATAATAATGTCCTTCCTCAAATATTAATTCGCTTTATTATCATTTATAATATACATGCTATGTGCTTATGTGGGTGTACATGTTTATAAACTTGGTACCATTTTAATGCACTTTTAAAAGAGAAAGGAAGCCAACATACGTAAGTATAATCAGCTACTAAAAGTCATAGAGGTTATAATTTATTTGCAAGATAAGAAAGCACTATTAACATATTTTTATAAAAGGGTTCCATACTTAAATATAGAGTAAGATTTATTTGTGTTTGCGTTAGTACATAACACATAACTTATAACACATAACACTTAACATATAACTTTACATAACTTATTATGTAAACAGTTTTTTTCTTACTTTCAAAATATCTTTCCGTAGATAGCAGAAATGTATGGAGAAGTCAGTACTTTTATTTACTTGATGTAATAGCAGCAATCAGTTGCAACACCTGAAAAACCATTAGTTAGAAATAAACTAAATACTAACACACAAAAAGTACTAACACACTGATTTACTGATTAGCTAGAAATGAATATCTTAAAATTATTATCTTTTATAATATTAATATTTAGAGGACAGTAACTATTAAAACATGAATCAACAGAAATGTATATTGATACGTCCATTAGTAAGTTAAACTGACATTATCAAACTCTGATAGTTCACTGACTTCTATTTTATTACATTAAATATACTTTTAAATCTTGCTGGGGTGAATGCCCCTGATTCAATGTCACTATGTAACTAGAAAATTACTGTGAAAGATTTGTAATCCACCTTAGTAAAAATAAAAATAAATAAATAAATAAAGGAGCGCAATTATACTCATTAAAAATACAAATAAATTATTTTTGTTTCATTTAAAAAAATGCATTGCTGGCTGGAATGGTGGTGTGGAGCAGCAGTAAGGCATCTGTCTTGCGGTGCTAGCCTAGAATGGACCTTGGATTGATCCCTGGCATTCCCAAGCCAGGAGCGATCTCTTTTTGCATAGCCAGGAGTAACCCCTGAGAGTCAAAGGGTGTGGCCGAAAAACAAACAAACAAACAAACAAAAATAAAGTAGATAAAAGAAAAAAGTTCAGTGTAAAGCACTGTTAATAATATTGTAACTTTTAGGGGTATGAACTCAACCGCTAGGCCTCCTGAAAAAGGGGTTCCCAAACTCTTTCCAAAAGCCACGGTGATATCAGTCCCCAAATGGGCATACCTTGTGAAGCCTATAGCATAAGGAATTCCATTTTGTTGATCCAACAATACTAAGTTCCCATTTAAGGTTAACAAGGCTAAGAAATTTCATTTTAGGACCAAGTTTCTACCTAGATGCCCTGGAACTTCTGGGCATAGCAGAGTATAGCAGGAACTGTGGGAATGTCCTCTCGTCACTAGCCTATTAATTTAAAAGTCAACAAGATGAAACAATTCTTGAATATACCCCATATAAACTTGCTTGTAACCCACAGAAGAGTCGCCTCATGTGAGAGGTGTCTCTGAACAGTTTGGGTATTGTTGGCTGACAGAATAAAGTCCTGCTTTGCTTTATTCTACTTGAGTGGTCTCATCCTTCAACTCCTGACCCTATAAACCTGATGTTTGGTCAGATTGGTGTCCCAATAGGGGCGAGGGACAATTATGTGGAGCCATGAGGAAAAGAAAGATTAGGATGATGAAGGCAGCATAAATCGCTTTGTAGGGCAGGGGCTTGACCCACTCTCTCATTCCAAAATTGCCAGCTTTCTTCTGCATGGACATCTGTATCCATGGTATTTCATGGCTCAATTTCCATCTCGTCTGAGAAAAGAGAGAATCTATGGAGCTGGCCTGGTTCAAACTGTGATTGTGGGTGTGGTTATAACTGCCAGGCTTTCCAGGAGGAAGATAAGGAATTACTTTTGAAAAAGGAGAATACTTTAGAATTTATTGGCATAAATGAATGTTTTAACAAAGATACTGAGATCATGGTATATAGGTTAAGGCACTCACCTTGCTCATATGATTTTGATCTGCAGAGTGATTCCTGAGCACAGAGCAAGGAACAAGACCTCAGTGTTTCTTGGAATGATTTCAGTTCCCATTTACCCATATAGAGACTAACTCCTACAATAACAATAAAAACAATGTAATTTCTGTAAACTTTTTCAGGCACTTTGTGCAATGCGAGGCTGTTGCTGGAAGCCTAGGAATGAATCGATTACTCCCTGGTGTTTCTTCGCAGATAATCATGGCTATGAAGTTGAGAGAATTTCAAAACCAAATATAGGTAAAAAGAGAGTTGGTACAGAGGGTAAAGTGCTTACAATGCAATTAACTAACACACTTTTTTAGTTTAGTTTGTTTAGTTTTAATTGGTTTGGTTTGGTTTAGTGTAGTATAGTTTAATTTAGTATAATTTAGTATAATTTGCTTTTGATCTTTGGGCCTTATTATCCTGTTGTTCTCAAGGATAACTCCTAAGGGGGGTTCACAGGGGATTATATTTGACCCTGGGTTTGATCCTAGTTGGCACTTGAGATTGCCAGGAATGATTCCTGAACAGAGAGCCAAGATCAAGCCCCAGTATAATCCCTGAAAAATCCTATGAGTAAGTTGGATGTAAATAATAATAGATTAAGAGGCCCTATCATGGTGATCTAACATTTTAATTAGGGTGGAAAATGTTTGGAATTTTTCTCTGAAAAATTAAATCGAATCAAATGATAAGTATATACACAATAAAGTTCAAATTGGAAGCTGGAGAGATAGCACAAAAAGTATGGTGCTTGCTATGCTAGCTGCTGACCATGGTCAATACCTGTCACTCCAGATGGACCTCCAAGGGAACCAGGAATGGTTCTTTTGCTTTTGTTTTTTGGGGAGCCACATCCAGCTGTGTTCAGGGGTTACTCCTAGTTCTGCTATCAGAAATTGCTCCTGGCAGGCTAGATCACTATTTGGGATTCTGGGGATCGAACCAGCTTATATCACAAATGCCCTACCCTAGTGCTATCGCTCTGGCCCCCAAGATAATGATTCTTAAATGCAATGGGAAGTAAATTTTTAGTACAATTGCTGTGGATCCCCCAAAAAACAAACAATATTCTAATTGATTACATAAAGTTTTTATTGCAGGATTAAATGTTGAAAATCAAAATTGACTCATTTTAATGAAGACAATTCAATAAAATATGGAAAGAATGAATGATTATTGACCCATTAATGACTTATGATGGATTTTTTTCTTTAAGATTTTGAAGCCAATTTAAAAAGAAAATCTTCACCTACTATATTTGGCGATGATATCACCAACCTTCTACTCACAACCCAAAGTCAGACAGCCAACCGTTTTCGTTTCAAGGTTTGTTTTATCTTTATCTTATTCATTTATTATATTTTTCTCTTTTTTCAGAGTTCTAATATAAAAACATATTATGAGCTCATAGATAACCCCGTGAAGACGGTTTCCTTCAAAAAATTAAAAGTCTAATCAGACAGCTGACTTCTGAGTTGGTTAAGATTTAACATAAGGAAATAATCCACTTGCAGCTATTTTTGAAAATTTTCATAGTATATGTCAGATAATAATGCGATATTTAAAAGTCTAATCAGACAACTGACTTTTGAGTTTACTAAAATATCACATAAGAAAGTAAATTTTTTGGAGATTTTCATAATATGGTCCATTTAAGATATTAATGAAATATCCTGATACTAAATTATTTGCTACTTTTTATTATTTCAACTACAGACTATGATGAATTATTTTACAATATCAGATGGCTGTTACTTGTGCTATCTAAATTTTTACAGGATTTCTAATAGAATACGCTAAAAAATGAGGAATATGAGAATAAGAGTCATGATCTGCTACTATTTATTAGTAAATGTTTAGAAAAGCTTCCAATTCAATATTTAATTTTTTAGTTTTTCAAAGAAAATAGTCCAATAAAATGTTTGCATATGATAATTTTATAAATCAATGGATTCTATTTATTTGTAACAATATGTACAATTTACTATGTAGAGTTTTTAAATAGGAGTAAGGTTATAGCTACAGTCATAGCATATCTATGAAGTTGCTAATTTTATAATACACTATTTAAATTTGTATTTAATATTTAATGTAACACAGATTAAACACAAGTAGTATTTCTGAATAATTTGTTTAAATTTTATAGATTACAGATCCAAATAATCAAAGATATGAAGTTCCTCATCAATTTGTAAACAAAGATTTTACGGGACCCCCAGCTTCTAACACATTATATGATGTGAAAATTACTGAAAATCCATTTAGCATAAAAGTTATTAGGAAAAGCAACAATAAAATTTTGTAAGTAATATTCTTATTTTACATTTATTAAGTAAAGTGACTTGTCAGTTTTATTGTCTTACCACTCATCACGTTTTTGAAAAATTGTTTCTATTTCTGGGGGCTGGAGAGATAGCACAGTCGCAGGGTATTTGCATTGCCTGTGGCCAACACAAGACAGACCTACCAGTTCAATTCCCGGAATCCAACACGATCCCCATACCCGCCAGGAGCGATTTCTGAGCACAGAATCAGGAGTAACTCCTGAGCACTGCTGGGTGTGTCCCAAAAACCAAAAAGAAAAAAAAATGTTTTTTTCTCATGAAATGTTGGGTGAAGATTATATGATTATAAGGTTATTTATGTTTGTGAAGATTATAGTGATAAGTAAAATTTATTTTCTGTGGATAAAATTTATATAAATATGAACTATATACTTACATTCTATTTATACTTTAAAGTTATTAATAAATTTCAGGCAATGATATATGAAGAATCATATTAGTACCGATGAAGTAATTGTGTTATTAAAATGAACAAATTATGGATAGTAAATAATTTCTGCTTTCTCAAGAATTATTCCAACTAAGAATTGACAGATGTAGTATTAAATAGTGAGAGAAGCTAATTTTCTGAAGAAAATTTTATAGGTAACCCCCTTCTTTGCTTTCATGGCACAGATTTGACACCAGCATTGGACCCCTCGTGTACTCTAATCAATATTTACAGATATCAACCAGACTCCCCAGTGAATACATCTATGGACTTGGGGAACATGTTCATAAGAGATTTCGCCATGATTTATATTGGAAAACATGGCCTATTTTTACTCGGGATCAACTACCTGGTGATGTAAGCAACAACTTTTGCTGTTTTTTGTTGTTGTTGTTGCTTATTTTTGTTTTTTTTTAGGGCCCATAATCCTTGGTTGTGTTACCTCCTTCTTCTGGACTAAGGGACTATGAGGGATACTGGGGATTAGGCCCCAATCAACTGTTTGGGATGCAAGTGCCTTAACCTCTATACTATCACACCGGTTACTTCGATGAATACACCTTGGAGACTTCGTTATTATAAACAAAACTGGAGCTGATAACTTTATTTTCTGACAAGCTATTATTTCATATCAATCATAATCCAGAAGCTGATTACTTTTGGGAAAAGGATTGATAATGATGCCCCTAAATTACCTCTAAATGACCTATACCTCTTTTTACTCCTTAAACAGATATCTCCAATTTATGCTTAATGTATTTTGACTTCAACTTTTATATTTTATATATAATACATATATTTAGGCTGTCACACCAGTATTACCTAGGACTTATTCCTGGTTCTGTACTTAAAAATCAGTCCTGTTAGAGTTCTGGGAATCACTCACAGTACCAGGGATGAACTCAGTTCTAGCATGTTCAGGACAAGCTCCATACATGCTGTGCTATCTCTCTGAACGATTTTTCAAAATTATTTTTTAAATGTGTTTATAAATAGTTATAATCACTATACTGAAATATTTTTTTTTTTTTTGGTTTTTGGGTCACACCCGGCAGTGCTCAGGGGTTACTCCTGGCTCCATGCTCAGAAATTGCTCTTGGCAGGCACGGGGGACCATATGGGGCACCGGGATTCAAACTGATGACCTTTTGCATGAAAGGCAAACGCCTTACCTCCATGCTATCTCCCGGGCCCCTATACTGAAATAATTTTAAATACCATTTACATAGTTTTATTCCATTTGCATAGATTTTTTATAATTAAAGTCTATTCATCTATTATACATCCTATAATATCTAAATTATTATATCTGACTCATTTCTTCCTTTTTTCTATATAAACTTCCATCAATGCAAACTTTTTTCATAAAGGTCGTTTTAGCATACAGACATCAAGCCTGAACATCTTTTTTTTTTTTTTTTTTTTTGGTTTTTGGGTCACACCCGGTGACGCTCAGGGGTTACTCCTGGCTATTTCTCAGAAGTCGCTCCTGGCAGGCACGGGGGACCATATGGGGAACCGGGGGAACGAACTGCGGTTGTCTGTCCTAGGTTAGCGCAGGCACCTTACCTCCAGCGCCACCGTCCGGCTCCAAGCCTGAACATCTTTATTGTTTATATCTACCACGGACTGAAATCTCAATTTTGTTTCACTTTATAAAACCTTCTTTCTAAATCCACCCATCACAACTAGGATTGATGTTGTAACCCTAGATCATATATTACAATGACAATAATCACAGTGCAAAAGTATATTAGCACCCACATAATACTCTGGTTTTGGTTTTGGTTTTTGGCCACACCTGCTGTGCTCAGGATTATTCTTGGCACAGTGATCAGGGTTCATTTCTTTTCTTTTCTTTTTTTTGGTTTTTGGGTCACACCCGGCAGTGCTCAGGGGTTACTCCTGGCTCCATGCTCAGAAATTGCTCCTGGCAGGCACGGGGGACCATATGGAGTATGGTTTGCATGAAAGGCAAACGCCTTACCTCCATGCTATCTCCCGGGCACCTCAGGGTCCATTTCTGGCAGACTCAGGGGACCACCTGGGGTGCTGACAATCAAATCTGGATGAGTTACTTGCAAAGCAAGAACTCTATCCATTGTACTATCTGTCTGGTCACCTAATACACAGTTTGATTTTGTAGTTTATATGTCTCTGGATGTGTGCTTCATCATAACAAAGGTTCTAATATTAAAATTTTGATGACAGATGGTTGCATTTACTCAGTAGTTTGTTATGTTAAGTGTCAGCATTAATTATGCAGCCATCAGGAGAGATAAAGTCATGAAATTTTCCTATACATGGATGTACATGGAATCTATTATGCTGAGTGAAATAAGTCAGAAGGAGAGAGATAGATTTAGTATAGTTTCACTCATCTCTGGGTTTTTTTTGTTTGTTTGTTTGTTTTGTTTTGTATTTTGGGTCACTTCTGACATCCCTCAGGATATACCTCTGGGTCTGAGGTCAGAAACACTCCTGGCATGCTCAGGGCACCATATGGGATGCCGGGAGTTGAACCAGGGTCTGTCCTGGGTTGGCTCTGTGCAAAGCAAATGCCCTACCACTGTGCTATTTCTCCGGCACAATCATCTATGGGTTTTAAGAAAAATTAAAGACATTATTGAAATAATGCCCAAATACAATAGAGATGAGGGCCAGAAGGGCCAGCTCACAATATGAAGCTCACCGCATAGAGTGGTGAGTGTAGTTAGGGAAATAATTACACTAACAAATAGCATGACATTGTCAATGAGTGAGAAAAGTAGGGGGAGGAAGAGAAAAGTAGAATACCTGTCTGGAATACAGGCAGGAGTGGGGCTGTAGTGGGGGTGGCATTGGTGGTGGGAATGTTACACTGGTGAAGGAGGGTGTTCTGTTTATGACTGAAACCCAAATACAATCAAACTTGTAATTATAGTGGTTAAATAAAAATTTTATAAAAAAGAAAATGGAAAAAATAAGTATAATTTTTAATTAAATTAATTACATTTAAAAGCTTCCTTTGGTTTAGATTTAAAACTACTTATATTCTACCAATTTTTATATAGTATCACTATTTTGTTTGTTTGTTTGTTTTGGTTGGTTGAATTTTGAATCATACCAGTTAATGCTCAGGAGTTACTCATGGCTATGCACTCAGAAATTGCTCCTGGCTAAGGGGACCATATGGGATTCTGGGAAACGAACTAGGTTGTCTTGGATCTGCTGTGTGCAAGGCAAATGCCCAACATCTGTGATATCGCTCTGGCCCCTAGTAATACTATTTTTCTTTTTTTTCTCTTTTTTGGTTTTTGGGCCACACCCGGTGATGCTCAGGGGCTACTCCTGGCTATTCGCTCAGAAGTCGCTCCTGGCAGGCACGGGGGACCATATGGGAAACCGGGGGATCGAACCACGGTCCGTCCTAGGTTAGCACAGGCACCTTACCTCCAGCGCCACCGCCCGGCCCCCAGTAATAATATTTTTAATAAATACTAGATTGAGAACTATTTGGGGGGGCATTTTGTGGGACACACACAGTGATGCTCAGGGGTTACTCCTTGCTATGAGCTCAGAAATTGCTACTGGCTTGGGAACCATATGGGACTCCGGGGATCCAACCGAGGTCCATCTTGGGGTCAGCCACGAGCAAGGCAAACACCCTACAGCTGCACTATCCCTCCGGCCCCAAGAGCTATTCAATATAAATTTTTTTAACCTGCATAGCTAATCAATTAAGACAACTCTTTCTCTCATTTTATAACTGTATTTACACTACCAGCTCTCACTAATACTCTAAAAGTTATATGATGAAAAATTTTTTACCTACATATATGAACAAATTAGAAAGTTTTTGCTTTACAATGCTACGCAATGTATATATATATATGTATATATACATATATGTATATATATAATATTAGTACAGAGATGCAGTTCAGCTGCAAAAGTAAAATTTAAATATTCTTAAAAATATAACTCTTAAAAATTGTCTTTTAGAACAACAATAATTTATATGGTCATCAAACCTTTTTCATGAGCATTGAAGATACTTCTGGAAAGTCTTTTGGTGTTTTCTTAATGAACAGCAATGCAATGGGTAAGAGCAATTTATCTAGCAATATATTTAAATTAGATTAAAATTAAATTATCTAATGATCTTACAATAAACTTTATTATTAATAATTTAGCTTTTAAAATTCTTTCAAATAGATTTTTCAATTAAGGAGTGGCTTTTTGTATGAAATTACTATTATTATGGCCATAAGTGGCAATGCTGTGATAATCAGGTGATATAAGGTTTTTATAAATAGAGCTCCTTTAAACACATACAAAAAGATATTTCCATTTGTACAACCTTATTTGTTAATATTTCATTAACAAAAGTAAGACAGGTTAATATAAATATTAACATAAGGAACAATTACTTTTAGTTATTCATACAAACATTATAGTATCTTTCATTTTTGTTGATATCAGTGTGTGATCATTTAACATAAAAAATGATAAAAATACACAAAGATTAGTAATGTTCTATTTAAAAATTAGAAAATGGCTATTTGGACAAATATTATGTCTTACATATAGTAAAACTAAATTTAAAATATATATTTTAGAATTTAGTTTGGATAATTTGATTTATAAGTACATCTCAAGCAAAATGATTAATTCATATCATAATCTCATAAGGTAATTCTTTAAATATATAAAAGGTTGCATTCCTAACCCTTAATATAAAACTTTCAATATCTTTTATAAATAGTAGAAAATACCTGAGAAAACTATTACGAGCATTATAAATGGTGGAGCACTATAATTTCTTATAGTCTTCCTAATTTCAACATATTCTTCTCTCTTAATTAAATAAATACGATGGTAGCTGGAGAGATTGCACAGTGACAGGGCCTACCCAGGATGAACCTGAGTTCGATTCCCAGTATCATATATGGTTCCCAGAGCCTGCCATAAGGAATTTGAGTGCAAAGTCAAGAGTAATCCCTGAGTGCTGCCAGGTGTAGCCCAAAAACCAATTAATAAGTAAATAAGTTGGTGCTGTTAAGTTCAATATAAGTACTACTCTTCACTATGTACTTTTTAACTAAAAATGTTTTTCATTTTTAATTTTTCAGAGATTTTTATCCAACCTACTCCAATAGTAACGTACAGAATTATTGGTGGCATTTTGGATTTTTACATCTTTCTGGGAGACACTCCAGAACAAGTTGTTCAACAGTATCAAGAGGTATGTTCAAGTTCATTTTATATAATGTTTCTGACAAACTTTTTTTTTTTTTTTGGTTTTTGGGCCACACCCGGTGACGCTCAGGGGTTACTCCTGGCTATTCGCTCAGAAGTCGCTCCTGGCAGGCACAGGGGACCATATGGGGAACCAGGGGATCGAACTGCGGTCCGTCCTAGCACAGGCAAGACAGGCACCTTATCTCCAGTGCCACCGCCTGGCCCCCTCTGACAAACTTTTAATTAATGATATATGCTTTAAATATTTATATTTAACTTATATGTATATTGGGCCACACCAGCAATACTCAGGGATTAGTCCTGGCTCTGCACTAAGGAACTACTTCTGGTGACAGGAGTGTTCCAGGAGGCACCATGGGATTCCCTATTTTCTGTTTCTTTTACAGTAATGCCATTGCATATTTAAGTGCTTATAATTTTGTTACCAAAGTGTTTCTTGTTCTTCATAACTGAGGTTAGGAGCTTTAATTCTTTAATAATATGTTTTATACTAAATATTTGCTATTATACCTATTTTGATGAATAAGCATGGTGTATTATTTTCAAGAAACTGAGGAGAAGCTATGGATATGTAGGACAAACATTTTGATAAAATATAGGGTTCCTCAGATATGAGATCAGAGTTTCTTGCATATAGGAAAACCAATTGCGCTTGTTAATATGTAGTAGTAAAACTTTAAAACTTTAGAAAAATTGACTCTAAAATCTGATTTAGAAATACAGATTTCGAAACACTGTTTTAATTTATATGACTTGAAATTACTACCTAGACAACCCAAATTTAATATATGACATATTAGCTAAGCTAGCCTCAGCACAAGATGCACCTGAGATATTATAAATTCAAGAATTTCCTTGGGTGTAATTATGTATACCAAATAATCATCTTGAGATTGTTGGCATATTTAATTTATAGTATAATTGAAAAATACATGTTTGTATTGGATGATCTGTTATTGATCATGTCTATGTTTTTAAGATCTTGATTTACTGATGTATATTTACATGCATTGTTCTCAATGACTTAAAGATCTCGAGAGATTAAGTCTTTTTTTTTTTTTTTTTTTTTTTGGTTTTTGGGCCATACCCAGTGACACTCAAGGGTTACTCCTGGCTATGCACTCAGAAGTCGCTCCTGGCTTGGGGGACCATATGGGAAACCAGGGGATAGAACTGCGATCCTTCCTAGGCTAGTGCAGGCAAGGCAGGCAGGCACCTTACCTCCAGCACCACCGCCCGATCCGAGAGATTAAGTCTTTATCAAAAGTCCTCTTTAGGACAACAGAGTTGAAAGAAGAGTAACTAAGGTTTTGGACAATTTATTGAATAATTCGCATTATCTAGCAACTCCCTATTGTTGTTTATACTTTTGAATCCATATAAGCAGTAACATTTCTTACTTTATGTAGTATGAAATCGTAGTGTGACAACTGGCCTATGTACAGACTATGTGTGGGCATATACCATCCAAAGAGAGAATAGATTTTTTTTAATATTTGATTTATAAAATTTAGTCCGGATGCTTCTACATGTTGATATGTCACCAGTAGTAATTGAACTTGAATAAAACCTTGCTTTTATATCAAAATATATATAGTATAATAGTTCGTTTGCTTATATCATTTTGCAAGTAGATTGGAGGAATCTTGAATTTAAGCACATAAAATAAAAGCCTGGTATAGAAAACAGTACTACTAGAGATTGCTTTAATTAATGGAGGCTCAACATAATTAAATTTTTATTTCTTTTTTTAAAAAAATGTATTTTGCAAAAGCAAATCTAACTGTACTTTTACAATATATATTTAAATATTATTTATTTTGAATTTACAATTATATAAGTTTTAAATATGCCAGGTACAAATTAAAAGGTAAATTAGACAATTTAAAATATATAATTAATAATACATAATTTACAAAACTAAAGTTTACATGTAGAATGCACACAAAAATGCTATTTATTCTATAAAACATGAGTATGAATTAAAAATACTTTGTAGTGTTTTATTTTAATTTAAAGTATATTTACTATTCACATGAATATTACTAATATGATTAACATAGCTAATAATTAATATTAATTAATATAGTTATATAGTTAATATATAAAATGCAGGCTATTTTAATTATTTGTTTATTGTGGTCTATTATAGTTAACTATTGTTATTTATAGTTAATATATATATTAATATAGTTATGATGTTTACATTTCACAATAGGTTTTATTACATTCATAATGAAGATCTATGGTTTCTATAAACATATGCATATGTACATTTGTAGGTATTATGAAGTGATGCCCAAGTTAGGGAATAAAAACCTTTAACCCTTATATAGGGTAACCTATATTCATTTTTATTGAATATTTTAGTATTAGATACATCCATATTTTCACATGTACAATTTTCTGTATTGTGATGGTTCATGAGTGTAGGTACTGAGTTTGAGTGATTCACCTAGGACCAGCAAAAGGAAGGGATACCAATTAGACCCAGAGTAAATAAAAATACCAAGAGTATATATTCAATCATTTTGCTAGAAAAGAAAGTAGTCAGTTAGTAGTCAAATTTACTCTTTTATTTTTTTGGGTCACACCCAGCAGTGATCAGGGGTTACTCCTGGCTTCGTGCTCAGAAATTGCTCCTGGCAGGCACGGGGACCATATGGGGCACTGGGATTCGAACTGATGACCTTTTGCATGAAAGGCAAACGCCTTACCTCCATGCTATCTCCCGGGCCCCAAATCTATTCTTCAGATCTTTGATGTTCTTTTATTTTTTTAAATTCTATATATATTGACAAAATACACATGATAAAATCATACTTTTTTTTGTTTTGGGGGGTCACACCCAGCAGCTCTCAGGGGTTACTTCTGACTCTGTGCTCAAAAATTGCTCCTGGCAGGCTAGGGGTCCAGATGTGATGCCAGGATTAGAACCATCATTGTCCTGAATTGTCTGAGTTGAAGGCAAATGCCCCTACTGCTGTGCTATCTCTCCAGCCCCTCAAATTATACTTTAAATGTTAACTAATTTTAAAAGATTTAGCTGAATAAATATATAAAATTCTAAAATATCCAGGAAACAATATGTAAATTAAATTAAACAAGAGGTAGATTAGTAAACAGAGATAACAAATAATATTAACAGATAATAGTAACAGAATGAAGATAGTATTAATAATTTTGTAATTCATATGTAATTATTTATTCCAAGCTCACTGGACGACCTGCAATGCCATCATATTGGAGTCTTGGATTCCAGCTAAGTCGCTGGAATTATGGATCACTTGATGCAGTAAGAGAAGTGGTACAAAGAAATCGGGATGCTCGTATACCATTTGTAAGTTAAATGAAGGAGTTTTTCAATGTTTAATGGGTATTTGTTGGATAAAAGTATCAGAAAAATAAATGGGATCAATGATATTATAAATAAGATGTTTATATAATATATATCATGCATTATTTTAAGCTAATTTTACTGTAATAAATTATCACTTACTAAATTTATTGTTAATGGAGATAATATGGACTTATAAGAGAGTTAATGTGTGTGTGTATATATATATATATATATATATATATTTTTTAGGGAAATAGTGTCCACAAAATATCTACCACTAACATACCAATATCCATCTAATTCACAGTTTTGGGCACCTTAAGACAATTAATTTTCCATGTTGGCAATCTCAGTTTTGTGGATAGAATCTAAAGATTTTTTTATTTGATATCATCTATTTTATTATTTTGTTTTTATATAACAAATATGAGTGTCACCCAATCTTCATCTTTCTTCTCATTAATTTGCTTTACATGGCACTCTTATTCTACTCATGTTATAATAAAAGACAATGTCTGTCTTTTATAATTAGAGTTGTATTCTATTGTTGATATATATTTATCTTATATTTCTCTTATTAATTCATCTTACATTGGCACTTAAAAACACGTGACAACACCAAATAATAGCACAATGAAATTGAACTTGGTCTTTAATACGTGTATCACTGTAGGAGTTAGAGGGGATATGACCTGGAAGCCCTAATGGAAGTGGGCTTCAGATGAGTCCAGCCACTTCCTTCACTCATTTTTTCCCTGACAGTCATCAATTGTGTGAAGAGAGGTCTGAAAATAAGGAGATTTCTGCAAGCTGGCCTTGAATATAAAAGAAAGTCTCTGTTTAGAGACTTGTGTCCCTGCTTATATGATTGCATGAGAAAATCATTCAGGTCAACAATGCCATAAGCATTGCAACCACTATCTTTACATGCTTCCTCATTTAATGATGCCATGGGCATTGCTATGCTGTCTTTACATGCTTCCTGATTGAATGATGGGCATTATAACTGCTACCTTTGCATCCATCCAAATCAATGATGCCATGTACCTTGTGACTGTTGTCTCTACATACCATCTTGTTGCTGTAATGTTTAAACTATATACCCACATTCTGTTTCCAGTCTAAAGTTTACCCTAAAAAGCCTTGACCCTACCTTCAATAAACAAAGTCCATTACTCTGACAATGATTCCCTGTGGGTGGTCTGTGACTCAGAGTCTTCCCTCTCTTTCCGAGAACGGCTGGAGGCCATGGGCTGGAAGAGGCCTTTACCCATCTTTGCATCGGGGACCTGGCACCAGAATCCTACAATCAACCATATTATAGATTTTTTTTTCTAACTATACTTTATATCATATAAGAAAGGTGCAAGGACCTGTGTTCAAGTGAGCACTGCTAGCTAGTAGAGATCCAAAATTACAAAGAGCAGGCACAGAGCTTTTAACAATCTGAGTAACTACTGGCGTTTGTTATCACCAGCACAGTCATAAGTTGCACCTATTAGGACCAAGGCTGTAAATATGTTGACTGAGAGTTTTCAGTATTTACTGTCCAATCCTCCAGTCAAAATCAAGTGGTCTTTGCAACAAGGATATCACAAAGTAAGTGCTAAGAATTGTAGTCATGGGGCCCGGGAGATAGCATGGAGGTAAGGCGTTTGCCTTTCATGCAAAAGGTCATCTGTTCGAATCCCGGTGCCCCATATGGTCCCCCATGCCTGCCAGGAGCAATTTCTGAGCATGGAGCCAGGAGTAACCCTTGAGCACTGCCGGGTGTGACCCAAAAACCAAAAAAAAAAAAAAAAAGAATTGTAGTCATGAGTCAACTAGTCAGCTAATCCTTTACAATTCTGATTTCTATTTCTGTTCTGAGTCACTTGTTCACCAAGTGAAATTCTTCACCAAATTGTTTGGAAAAGCAGGTAAAAGTCTTTTAGTGCATAATAACCAACATGTTGCCTTAGATGCATGGTCTTGGGAAAGGTTATCAAGCCACTATTGATACAAGCTTGAGAAGAAGCTGGCATTTTCATCAGAAGCTGTTTCCTCTAATGCTGTAAGGAGTACAGTTCCTTGGAAGGTTCCACAGGTGTCCTTTTTATTTGCTTGTTCTTTTTTAGGACTACAAAAGGAAGTGTTCAAAGTCTTACTTCTGCCTCTCTGATAAAGGAACACTCCTGACAAGACGCAGAGGACCATATAGAGTGCTAGGGATTGACCCTACAGGTGTTTGTAGTTCTTGTTTGTTGTTGATTTTGACTGCAGGCTTTCGTTTATTAGAAATTAGTTATGGGTAGGTAGGCATTTGCTTTGCACGTGGCCAACCCAGATTTGACCACAGCCTCCCATATGGTTCCCCAAACCCTGCCAGGAGTAACTTGTGAGAGCAATCAGGAGTAAACTCTGAATGCTGTTGTGTGCAGACCAAAACAGACAAAAAATAAATCGGTTATTAATTGAGAGATGACATTTCCGCTGTCTGCCAGCACAAGTAATTGTGAGAAAAGTTCCTTAGTCACAGTAGCATTTAATTAACTTCTAGGGATAAGTGAAGTTTTAAGAATTCTCTCTCAGTGTCACTAACGTGGCGCCCAAAGTCCAAATTGAAAATGGTCAACATGATGTTGCCTGTTTAAAGTCTCAGTTTCTTTTATACTAATCCATTTTTTAAAGATTTATAATATTGTAGGGCCATGTTGTTAGTGTTCATTGCAGTCCACTCCTTTGTTCCCTAAGGCAAACTTGCTCTTTTCAGAAATGTTTTCTCTATATCATGGTGCTGTTTAGTTATATTCTATTCTTGACAAAGGTATTATTTTCTTTCTTCAATTCATCTGACATCTTCTTTATGTCGTTGTTCTGAAAGTATTGCAATAATTTCAGGTAGACTTTTTAATAAATTAATCTATTTTAATTGTAAAATATTCTGTGATTAAAGAAGTGCAAATGCAAATAGTTTCACCTTTTTGGGCCATTTTTAGTTATCTTTTTAAATAATATGCTACTTTTTTTTTTGTCCCCAGATTCACAATACAGACCCGGCAAGGGTCTGGGTTGAGGTGTATATGGGGTGCATTTACTGTACCTCCTCATTCTATACAGTCAGTGTAAAGAACACAGCCTGTGATAAGAATTGGGAGGCCTTATTTTTTTTCTTTTCATTTTTTTAAATTTTTTCTTTAACTTCTTTTATAAACACCCCCTTCACTAATGCAACTTTCCCACCACCAGTGCCCCAAAACTCCCTCCCTCCCAACCCACCCCCACCTGTACTCTATACAGGCTTTTCAGTTCCCTCATACTGAGGAATGTTACAAAAATGACATATTTTCCTTAAAACCCATAGATGTGTGAGATCATTCTGCATCTATCTCTCTCCCTCTGACTTAATTCACTCAGCATAATAGATTCCATGTACATCCATGTATATGAAAATTTCATGACTTCATCTCTCCTGACAGCTGCATAATATTCCATTGTGTATATGTACCACAGTTTCTTTAGCCACTCGTCTGTTGAAGAGCATCTTGGTTGTTTCCAGAGCCTGGCTATTATGAATAGTGCTGCAATAAATATAGGTGTGAGGAAG
>PVKC010023824.1:0-17121 GCA_004027635.1 Crocidura indochinensis
TCCTTCCTTCCTTCCTTCCTTCCTTCCTTCCTTCCTTTCTTTTGTCACAACCAGTGGTGCTCAGGGAATACTCCTGACTCTGTGCTCATAAGTCTCTCCTGGCAGTCTCAGGGACCATATGGGATGCTGGGATTCAAACCAGGGTCCGTCCTGTGTTGGCCTTCTGCAAGGTAAATGCCTTACTGCTGTGCTATCGTTCCAGCCCCAAGTTTGTCTATTTCTTAATGGTTATTAGAATCCATGCTCCCAAGCATTATGGGCTTTCTGAGGGGAACATGATTTAATTTTTGCTTTTAAAATTCTTTAATAGTTTTTATTATTCAAGTTTTATAATTTCTGTTGGGTTAGATTTTATAATTTATACTTTTTTAGAAAAAGGATTAACCTCATTGCAAGTCTTTAATTTTTTTTTTGTATTTGAGATTGAATCCAAGTATCATGCATATGAGTCATGTGCTTTTCTTTGCCTTTTCTTTGGTACTAAAATTCTTTGATTACGTAAAACCATATACTGTTCTATAATATAAAAGTTGATCTCTGTTAATATATATGCTTTCTTGCCATTACTATTCTATTTCCATTTTTATTCTTGCTTAGCATGAGTTTTATTCATTTCATTTTCAGAGTACCACATAGCAGACATGCTCTGAGTATTCATCTTGTGCCTTGAGTGTTGTATAAAATGGAATGCGCTTTTACAGAATCAGTATTATACACCGAAAATTTGTGCAATAAATAAATAAAAACATGAATACTGAAAGTGTTAATGCTTAGAAACTTGAAACATAAGGTATAGTTCTCTCCCTAACTTAATTCTTGCATGCAGTTGAACAGAGACAGGAAAAGGTTTATGGAAGAGAAATAAAATATTTGCACCAAAGGTTTCATTTAATAATTTTTAGTGAAATACACTGAGGAATTAAAAGAAACATTTTCTATCCTTTTAGTTAACAATCAATAAAAATCTTACTAATATTAGCTTTATATGTTTTATACAGTAATTGGTTCATGGATTCTTAGTTTTGGCTGCCTCTGAAATCCTCTGGAACATTCTCAAATAATTGAAGCCTGGAAACCACCCTCAGTGATTATTCTTTAATTTATCCTGGTTTGACATAGACAATTGCTTTGCAAAGTCTTCAGGTGAATCTAATGTGCAGCAAATGTGGTGAACCCCTCTGCTACTTCTTTGGTTCAGGAGTTGTCCAACTTTTTTTGGTTAAAGGTCAATATTTCTACCCTTCAGTCTCTATTATTCTTATTTTCTTCTGCTGTCACTGGCCTGACTGAGTGCTACCATGCAATGGGAGTGAATAAAACATAGCTCTTCAATAAAACTTTTTTTTGTGGGCCTTGAGATTTAAATGTCATTGGATTTCCACATGTCACGAAATATTTGGTTATTTTGCTTTTTAAAATCACTTAAAATATGTTTGTAAGCTCTATGAAAATTCAGAACCAGTTTGTAGTTTCCTAAGGTCCATTAATTTTTGTGAAGATACATCCAGTAATTAATATAAGGTTTACAGAAGATCGGAATCATGCAAACTCGGTGACTGCTGTGATCAGCATAGGATTGGCCATGTTGCTAAACTTCCCGTTTAGACAGTAACCTTACATAGAGATTAATATCTAAATGGTTATTTTTAGGTTTATTAGTAGGACAAGAGTTGATGGGAGTAAATAGGGGATACTTTTTCCTATCTTGGATATTCAAAACGTCATTTATGATCACAAATAAGAACAAAGTTTTTTGGGAAAACAATTTTTTTACTGCTTTTAATCATAGATCATTCCTTTGCTTCCCACATTTTTTGCCTTTTATATGTTAAGTGAGGGGTTTACTGAATTTAATTGAAGTAACCATTTTTCCTTGTTCCTCATGTACTGCCAGATCAAGCAAATAGTGCTAAAATATTACACTCAATTATACATATAAATCTTGCCGAGTTAATGAACATATTCCCTAGATTGTGGAACAGACTGGACACTTATCTTATTCTTTAAGATAAAATACCACATCTATATAATGCATTGCTAAGCTTTCTTCCTGGTGCACACTTTGCTTAGAATCCCATTTTCCATTAAATAATAATCATTGTAATTAATAGACTAGTTATTTTATCTCCCTAATCTGGTTACAGTAATTTATCACAGGACTGTGGATGAGTGCCAGAAAGGCAGCCTACCCTTCTTTTTATACCAAGGTAAAGAATTTAAAATGTAATAATTTTAAGGAAGCATGGTATGATACGTTTATTTACAATAAACCAAAGGAAATGCATTAACTATAATTATTTTATTGTTTGACTTATACTTGTTCCATCCAGTGACTACAATGGGTTGATGTCTAACTTAAACTTTTCTTTGAACTATTCAAAAGTGTCCTGTCCTGTGTAGACAGAATTCTTGAACTAGCTCTGGATTCAACTTTACTCATCTTGATTCGTGTGAAGGCCTGAATGTTCTTGAGATGGATGTTTATTGAAATTTTCACTCACATGTGGGAAATACAGAAACAAATAATAAAAAACAAAATGAGAAGATAAATATCAACTAAAGCAAACTCTATGTTCTACAACAGAATGGTTATAACAGTAGGGAAAGGTTGTTATAAGGAGGACTGGTAATATGGGTAAATTGGTGTTGTACAGGAACTAGACTTTTGATGAAGAACTCATAATGCAGAAAATACATGTCCAGCTATAAAGTGAAGGGCTTAAAACTGATCTATAGGTTTAAACTAATCTTCATTTCAATAATGATAATAAATTATAAACAATAAACCAATACATAATCAATATAATCAATAATATGTATTGATTTATATATCTAAATAATATATATCAATACATATTGATTTATGTACATGACTTACATATCAATATATATCAATTAATATATATATAAATCAATAACAAATCAATGAACATCAGATTCATCTTAGAACACCATAGTGGATTTGTTATCAATGACTTCAGTTTCCAGCCACTGAGAGTTTATTTAAGTAAGAAAAAGAAGAATGAAGAGTACTGGCAGGTGGATGATGGGACTTATGCACAAACTTTGCACATATCTTCAACTGGGTCAGTCAACCTGGTCTTTAACACCAAGACATTCTTATGTTTCTCTCAGTTCTGTCCTCCTAATCCTCGGAATTTTCCCAGGGCTTGGACAGGGTGTGCAATGTCTTTAAATGGCTTCAGCTGAGGAAATATAAGAGATGAGAGGATATTCCATCACTGAATTCAAAGACTGAATTTTGGGCCTGGATTCAAAAATCTCAGATACATGTACTCTGAGCTGATGACTTGTATGTATGTTAATAACGCTCTGTATGTTTTAGTTTAATATCAATAGAATAGATTTGTTGTTAGAGTCAAATATGAAAAAGATTTTGAGATTTCAGAAGACTTCAAAGTATTTTGTGTTCCAATATACTTATATATATTTATTAATATTGATACAGTATTACTATTATATATTAAATATATACTTACATTTATCGTATATATTTTGCTTCATCATGTTCTCCGGTCCTTCCCCATTTTCATTTGTTTTAATTTCGATGTGGGGCAGGTAACTGGCATCTTTTTCTCCAGGTACCAAAGAGAAAAATGAAGGGACCAAGAGAAGCTAAATTGAAACACATCAGTCTCACTGTTTCAGTGACTTCTTTTAGTTCTCAGGATAAAAACCTTTTTTGTTATTGTTTTTTCCTCTGCATTCATGTGTAGTCTGGCATGCTAATAGCCTTTTATGTGACCAAGATTGGGTATCATTGCTCTTCTCTTGACACACATGTATGTTGCTACAAACTACAGTTTAAAACAATGTCTTTCTTTAGCCACCTCTCTGTGGGCTTAATAAGGCAAAATAAAGCTGCTGATGCCATTGACTTTTTTCTGGTAGCATTGGGAGTATCACTACAATCCTGTGTGAACTAAAATCAGTCTTTTCCACCTTAAATTTCACTTGTCAGGTTTTTAAAATACTATATACCTTATACTTTTCTCTAATCCTCAATACATTAAAATATGACCTTATTTGGAAAAGGGTCATTTCTGAGCTAATCAAGTTAAACTGAGATTATTAGATTATTAGCAAGATTTCAATATAACTGCAATTCTCCTACAAGTGATAAATCAGAGTAAAGATGCACAAGCAGAGAGAGGAAATGGGGAGAAAGTAAAAGGGGTTGATAGGACAGGAAAAGAGGACTGGGTTGTATTCTTTCTTCAGAGCAACCAGGAAAGAAATACTTCCAGCACCTTAATTTTGGACTCATTGCCTACAGAACTATGAAACAATACATATCTGTGGTTCCATACATTCAATTACAGTTTTTGTTATAGCAGTTCTAGAAAACTAATATGCACCTCCTTCTTGCTCTTGATAAAATTCATCCTTTTCTGGTAGGAAGAACTGGAGGTCTGTTTTCTTGCTGACTGCCAACCAGGGTTGATCTCAGCTTCTTGAGTTCAAGTCACAATATTATAACCACAGTGTCTAAAAGAAAAAAATAGGAAGGGAATGATAGAGCGAGAGAGGGAGAGAAAGGGTGAGAGAGAGAGAAGAAAAATGCCTGCCACAGAGGCAGGCAGGAGTAGGGTGGGAGGAAAACTTGGGACATTGGTGGTAGAAAATGTACACTAATGAAGAGATGGGTGTTGGACATTAATTGTATAACTGAAACTCAGTCATGAAAAACTTTGTAACTGTGTATTACACATTGAGTCAACTAAATAATTTATTTATATAAAATAAATGAATGAATAAACTGGAAAAATAAAGAAGTAATACACTGAATTCTTTTTTTAAAAATATGTTTACTTAAGCACCATAATTATAAGCATGCTTGTATTTGGGTTTTAGTTATAAAAAAGAACACCCCCTTCACAATACACTGAATTCTTTTACTTTAAACTCTGACTTCTTTGATTCCAGATGCAGATTTCTAAGGAACATGTGACCAGGTCAGTTTCTCATGAAGACTAGTTCTCCCTACAAATTAAATGTATTTTATTATATAACCTAGTGTTTTTCAACCTTTTTTTTTGCAAAAGACACACTTTTTCCATGAAAAAATCATGAGGCACACCACCATTAGAAAATACTAAAAAAATTTAACTCTGTGCCTATATTGACTATATATATAAAGTAATTCTCTTGAATTGGAATCAAACATAAAGAAATTATTTTATAATTACCTTATTATAAAATAATAACATAAAATAATAATAAAATAATTTATTATGATGAAATAAAGTATTGTATAATTGTTCATATTTCTGTTTACTTACTAAGTGTAAAATCTGGGCCTGTTTGGCTGAACACAAAGCTGATATTCTGGCAGGAATCAAAGAAGGACACACAAGCAGCTCTTCATCAACTGCTCTCAGTCTCTCTCTGTCTTTAGTTTTTATAGTCCATAACATGAACTTTGGTTCACAAATAGACCAATCATGTAAAGGTGCATGTTATGGATGAAATTGGAATTTTTCCCATGGCACACCAGACAATATCTCCCGGCACAGTGGTTGAAAAACGCTGCTATAACCCACTAACAGGAATCAAATTTATCCCATTTACAGTATCAGTTGTTAAGCAGGGTCTCAATGTCAGTCATTGGGAGTCTGTCTTAGAATTTTGCCTCCAACAGAGGTCTTTTGGTTCCTGGAATTTGTCATGTTTCTGCTTTCATGACACCCTATCAGAATAGTTCTTTGTGCTTCATTTCCTTGACGAACTTTTATTTATGCTTCAGGTTACATTTTTGTTTGTTTATAAGGGTATGATTTTACATAATCAGTAATGATTTTACTGGTTTATTTCTGTCCCATTCTCATGGTTGAAACTCTTGAAGGCAAGAACTGCTTCTTATCATCATTATTTCCTGCACTTTTAGCAGTATGCCTCACAAACAGTAAAATGTTCCCTGAACAAATAAATGAATGACAAAATATCCTTATTTTTTTTGATATAAATACCAACATTTATTTTATTTTTTTTTAGGAAATTTTTTTTTACATATCGTTGTCAATCATATTTTAGGTACACATTAACATAAAATCAGGGGAACTCCCATCACCAAAAAGTCCTCAGTCCACCTCAGTTCCAATCCTAGTTCCCATATCCTCTCCCCTACCGCCCCCCCCCCCGGGGTTGCTAAAGCAAGTGGTCTCCTCTGCGTCTAATTTGCTACTTGGTGGTCTTACACATGTTTGATCTTGGTTACCGCTCTTTCCCCCCCTGATTGGGAAGGGGGACTAGTCAGTATAAGTTATGTGGATTTGTTTGAGAAAGAAGAAAAAAAAAAGAAGATAAAGAAAAAAACGGATAAATAAAAATAAGTAAATAAAAAAAAGAGAGGGGGGTCATATACTCCGAGAATGGGTGTAATATCCTTATTTTTTAATTTCTTTCAGTGGTTGAGAAAATCAAAGACACTCAAATTGCATAGGGATTTATATTTTCAAGGCAGAGGAAAGGCATCTCCAAGTTAGAATTTAATATAAACCAAATGGTTTTTGGTCTGAGTGATCAACAATTTACTCTATGTTTTTAGAGATAAAGTGATATCAGTATAAAAACTGATATTTTTAAAATGTTAGTATGATTGTTTAAGACAACTTAACTCGGAATAAAATGTAGCTTGCTTTCACCTTACAGGCATGGGATAAGGGATGGGCATCTTCCATGAAAAATGAAGGGCTGTGGAAAAGCTTTTCCTGGAAGCTGGTTTAGACTGAATGCCACACTATGGAACTGGGATAGCCAGGAAAGCATTTGGACGAGATGGTTTTCAGGGATAAAGGGAAGGTGCTGCCTACCTCAGCAATCTGCTGCCTTTAAACTCACTGAAATGCCAGACTATGATGGTTGGTTCATTGAGATCTGTTGAAATCCTTTAAGGAGTTAAGCCACGATTAGACAACAGCTTGTATTGATGTGCCTCTCTTCTCTCTGTGGCTATTTGGGGGGATGCCTAAGGGGGAGTGGGAGGTATGAAGATGATGGGGGAAATATTTCTCTTCTCTAAAGCATCTGAACAGCTACCTTAATGGCCACTTACATTGTATTCCAAGGTTTTCATTCAAAAGGGGAATACAAAGAAGCCTCCAACTCCTAGGGAGTACCCACTCTCAGAGAGCAGCTTGGAGCTGAGCCTCTGGAGTCACCAGGCTGAAAAGAACCTGATTAATGACAGCACCTGAGATAAGTGGCACTTTAACCAACCTTAACTGTTGATGTATGATGACATAATGTCCCCTCCAATTAATGACAAGGATATAAAACACCTGTATTTAGCAGAGCAGATGCTGCTTTTATGGTTAGATGCGCAGATGAAATTGACTTCTAAAGGACTATCTATAACTTACTTCCCTATTATTTGTTTCTATATTTGTTTCATTATGTATGTTATAGGTGGAGGAGGACATTTAACCTCAGATTCCACACCTGTGCAGCAAAAGGGTAGATGCTGTACTGTAATTTACCTAAACACTAACATCCCCAGAATCGAACAGGTTGGTAATGGGGATATGTCTGCCTCATTGACTGGGGCCTTTCATACTGTACAAATTCCTAGAGTTTTTTTCAACATAATAAAGTGTTTTTTAATATATAAAGAGGAGCAATACTTTTAGTAAATCAACTAATCAATCAATATATCAAGGCACCTGTTAAAATCCTTCATTGCATAAACAAGGTATAAGGCACATCTAATTTTAAAATTGAAAATGGGTATTGCATACTAAATATCTACAAAGTGCTGTAGGAGGTGTTTGGGGCTTGGAAAAGACTTTTAACTTTTTTTTTTTTTTTGCAGAGTTGTAATTTCTCTCTTTCAACCATATATGGCAAGACCCAGGGAGAATCACCGTGATAGAATTATTTATTATTAATAAGAAAAATGTGTTTTAACTTTCTTCTTATCTCTGGCACAGCATTCCTAAAACTCTTGGGATTTCCAAAGTGAAGTCTAGGTCCCTAAGAATAGGGTGATTTCTCAGGGACATCATCATGTAATTATAGGACTGGAACTTTCAGTCCTACCTTTACCACCTTGGGAAGGGAGAGAAACTGGAGCTTCAGTATATCGATAACTAATAGCCAATGGTTTAATTTATCATGGTTACACAATGAATCTTCCATGAAGGTTCATAAAGTTGGATTTCAGAGAACGTCTAGGTTGATGAACATGTGGGAGGTTCAGAGAGGACATGGAAGCTCTGAGCCCTTTCCATGCTCTGCCTTGTTTGTCTTTTCTATTATGTTGTTCCTGTGTTATAGAATAAACAAGTGGTCTAGTGAGCAAACTGTTTCTTTGCATTTTTTGAGCTGCTCTAGTAAATTAATCAGATCCAAGGAAGAAATAGACATGCTAAGTCCAAAGCAAAATTGATAACTTGAGTTTCCCACTGGCCATCAAGAGTGGGGACAATTTTGTGGGACTAGTGACCTAATTTGTAGTATCTGAGGATTTTTTAAATTTTATTTATTTGTTTTTATTTTTATTTATGTCACAGGGCAATGACATAAATGAGTTGAATTTTACGACACCCAGATCAAACTTGCTTGTTAGATATATGTAAACAAATTCCATGAGTTATATTTTTAGAATTGAGTCTGGAACCCTTTTTTTTTAACCACAGAGAGTGGATATTCAGTAAGTTCAGGGAAAGGAGAATTCATTGACAGGGTTCTGCTAGTGAAAGACACCTAAAAGAGGTGGGGTGGGTCACTCTCCCCACCTATAATACCAGAAACCCCAGCAGTTACACTCATATACTGCAACTTGGACCATGAAAACAATGAAGCTTCACATCCTCCTGACTAATGTAGAAAGAAATACCAAGTCAAGCCGTCCAAACTCACAGGTACACCAGTATTTGTTCTGAAGACTCTGTAGGTCCCTGCAAGAGAAGAGCAGGTCAAAAACTGTCCCAGTTCCATAGATCCTGGAGCTCATGGAATGTGCAGTAACATACATGGTCAAGTGACTTCTTCAAATTCCACAAAGCAGACAACCCAGTAGAGGTATACTACATTATATGGAAAAGTAGCATAGCAGTCAACTGAGCTCAATAAACAGAAACAATAACATAGAAAGCACAGCTGAAAACAATGATTTTAATGACTGCATGTGAGATAGAATAATTTTCACAAATTTTCTATTACTAAAGTGTCTTCAATAATTTCATTAGCCATTGTATTATAACAGGTGATATCAAGTAAATTATTTTTTCCTACTAAGGGGTAATACTTGGTAGGTGAGTGGAAAACTGGGAACAATGCTGAAGGGAAAGTCACAATGGTGGTAGGACTGGTGTTGAAACATAAAATACCCAGAACAACTGTATTCTGAAAAAGTTTGTAAATCATTGTTAAATAAAGTTTAAAATACCATTATGCAATCCAAAAAGAAAAGGACAAGGCAGGTTATGGAAAAGGAACTATGTTACTAGGTCAAAAAAAAAAATCCCAAAAAACCGGGGCCGGAGTGATAGTACAGCAGGCATAGTATTTGCCTTGCAAATAGCCTATCTGGGTTTTATTCTTGGTACCATATATAGCACTCTAAGCACTGTGATGAGTAATTATTGAGTTGTGGTTCATTAAGAACCTTGAAAATTCTCTGGTGTATTCCCTCCAATAAAAAAAATGGTCAGGTGGGGTTATAATGCATGTGATGCAAATACAAAGAATGTACACATTAAACCAGGTTTTGGCACCAAGAAACTTGTCAGATACAAAATTTATGGACCGAATATAGCTAAAGATTAGAAAGATAGCTTGACTCAGAGCATGAAAGGCAGTGTACACTAATTTCTTTTCATTAATGATTTGGGAATCTATGACTAGAGTTTTCTCTCACAACTTGAGCATACTGTTATTGTTTGGATGAAAGCTAAGTTCAGAGACTGGGTAACAGACTTAAAATTTTTCAAAGGTATTTAATGAGCACTGGGGTTCAGGGTTCAGTCTGCTTTTTGTTATTAAAAATTATTTTATTGACATAGTGATCCTTCATAGTTGAATTTCAAATATACCGTTCCTACCACCAGTATCGATTTCCCTCTACCAATGTTCCCAGGGTGCATTATATAGCACCACCCTGTGTCCCCTCACCTGCCAATAGGACAGGTCCATTTAATTTGATTGCTAAAGTTTAGGTCTCTTGATTCTATTGTTGTTTTGGCTCAGCTATTTAGTTCTGTCCCTTTTATTTCCACCAATACACCTAAGACAACTTGGCCCCCGGACTCCATCCTTTCTTTTTTTTATTTTCTTCTTAATTTTATAGAAAATTGTCTGTATATGAGGTAAAACAAAGTAGTCTGTGTCCCAAGGTTCTATGAAAAGGTGTGAGACCGGGGTTGAAGAGATAGCATGGAGATAAGGTGTTTGCCTTGCATGCAGAAGGACAGTAGTTCGAATCCTGGCATCCCATATGGTCCCCTAGCCTGCCATGAGCGATTTCTGAGTGTAGAGCCAGGAGGAACCCCTGAGCACTGTCAGGTGTGACCCAAAAACAAACAAACAAACAAAAAAACAAAAAAAAAGGGTGTGAGCCCCTATTTAAAAGATAAAAAAGAAAAAGAAGAAAAACTATGGGTGGCAGTATTTTTCATAGGCACAGCAAAATTTGGGGGAAAGTAGTAAGGAAAAACCTTTGGCCTAAAAACAGGAAGACCCTACTCATGAATCATACTGTCATTAGACCAAATATGAGCCCTTGGCATACTAAGTTGTCTGACTCCAAAGTTTTTCTTCATGGTCCCAGTAAAAGTTCTCCTCAATCATGATAGTAGTAGTCGGGTTTTTGTAATTTGGGATCTTGGTTTTTGTACAGATCCTATGATGAAGTTAGGGTGACACAGAGCATCTCTGGATTCATCTCACTGTTAGGTGGCGATGCAAGCAAAACCTGTCCTGAAAACAAGTTATTGCAGTTTCCAAGTCATCAGAGTATGTCTAGAGATTATTCTGGAGCAAGTTGGTGACAAGACAGCATTAGGGCCTTCTCCAGTAGAAGTTTAATTCCTGATGTGTGTTGGTGAAGAAAACCATGCCAGTTCCAATGATAGGATCCAAGATTTGGGGGTGAATGGCCAATATCCAATAGTTCAGTCTGCTGAAAGATATGTTAGTGGTAAATGTGGCCCCATCCCCCCATTCTTCCTGTGCAACTTGATCTTACCTGCAAGATCCCGCCCATTCCTGGGAGAGGTCTTGGGAAGGTTAGATAAGGGCTTTGACCCAAGGGATTGAGGTCTTTGCCAGGATGGAGAGGAATTTGCATTTACCTGGATGGAGAGCAATGGCTGAGGGAGAAGGGAGAATGCAGGGCTGAATGCATAAATGGTTAGCAGCCACATCTGTTGGCTGGGACTAAATAAAGATGTTATCTCTCTGGAAGCCTGTCTGTGAGTGAGTTCAATACACACAACCACCTGAAGATGATGACCTGCAGGTAAATGGGGGATGGAGCCACATGGAACCAAGTGGTGAAAGCCTAAGGACAAAGGCCTCTATCTCCATCATTCAAGTCCATCGGAAGGGCTTAATGCGACAGTAAAAACTGAAAAACGTTGTCTGATGCAGATTCTCCCATGCATCCATCCTTGGTAAAATACTGTGGGCTTCTGGTATAGCTGTCAAAAATGTGCGTGATAGAAGAAAGAACCAAGAAAAGCAAAAGTTATGAGTTGGCTTCTGGGAGTTGGGAAATTCATGGTTCCTCTTCCTATTCTTTCCAATTTTTTTTTACACTGCTCAAAGTGGTGCTTTTATGGGTTGGTCTGCTTAAGGACATTTCAGTAGCAGCAATCTAGGTTTAAATTCCCTTGCAATGCTGAGATAGGGTTCTAGCATGCTTGGTTGTGGACTTTGAGAGGACTGAAGATCGAGGGTGACTGCTGAGGACATGAGTCTCCATGACTCTAATGAACAGGCCTCAGGTGGTCCATGGGCAGCTTCCTTCTCTCTTTCTTCATCTGGGGGGGTGAATTTTTCCAGTTAAATCTTCTTTTCTGCTGGTGATACTCTATCTCTTTCATTTTCTCTTATTTGTTCATGGGAATGGCAGGTGCATCCCTCTCACCTCTCTGGTGATTTCCAGGGAAGAGGCAAACTTAAGGTGATGGGTTGACAATCTAAAGTGACACAGTCTTAATGAATTTAGAGAGAGTATATAAATCCCTTAAGAGTAGAGATTATCTTTGTTCATTGCTGTTTCCATAGAACCTGTTTCAACACCAAAAGGGAATTTAATATCCACCAGTGAAATAAAGAAGCATTGGTTTGCTTTTCTTTCTCTTCTGCACATGTACTTTCTTTTGTTTTTATATCTATGTAATTTTTGGCTGGTTTTACATGTAACTACATTTTATGGGAATAGTGTATAGCATAGTGCTGACATCCTCCACTACAAACCCTGGGCCTGCTCCAACCTATGAGCCTTTTCTGTGACCATTGAACTAAGGTCTTTCTTTCATTATACATTGCTTTCACTAAATTTTCTTCCATTTCTTGCTTTATTTCTATCCCACGGGTGACTTGTGCAGATATTAAGAATCTGGATGGCTCATGGAGTGTACTGTCAGTGGTGTTGGACCTCATTCCGCTAACACCCATATTTCTATCCATGAATGTAAGTCCTTGACAGTAGGCACCTCATTTTAAATCCTCAAGAGTAGCCACTTTGGATACTTTTCTTTACATTTTTTACTTCTGGAGGAGCTATTTGTGGGGAAGATAAACAGACAAAGGTGATTTTCTGTTCCTACTTCCTGTAGAATCCAGTTTGAGGTCAGAATTATGAGAAACCATAGGGGATCTATGTTCTTGTTACATGTACAAAGGAAAGGAACACTTTTCTTCTCTTCATTATTTTTCCCCCTGTCCCATGACTTCAATTTTAACATGACCAGACCCACATTTTGCATTTCATATATTATGCATTATTTCCTCCACTATTTCCTCCAACTCTCTCATACTTTCTGCTTCTGATAATCATTTGATCATTTCTGTGCAAATTACAGATATCTTTATCTTTTTTTTCCCCGCCCGCCCAGATATCTTTATCTTATCTTCAAAAATTCTTCTTTTCTATCACCTAATTGTTTTCACTGATCCTCTCTGCTTTCCTTAGACACCTAACAAATGTACACATGTGCAGTCTCCACTTTCTTTCGCCCCTTTCTGATCTCTCTGTTTTCTTTGAATGATTGATTCAGGACTATATTTGGAACTTTCTACCTTTCACTATCATGTAGGACCTTTTTGCTGTCATGACCTTCAACTCTGTAAAGTGTATCTTCTTTAACAATGTGAAACCTTGAGGTTCCAGTGCCATCACTGTTCATCTGCCCCTTGGTGCCAGCCAGGTTTGTGTTGAGGAAGGAATAGGAAATCTCACACTTTAATCCCTTCCACCAAACATAAATGGGGCTATCCTTTGGGGTTTTTTTCCTAGCTAGCTTCTGGGTTCAAGTGCCATTGCCGAATCTCTGTTCCTTGGGTCAGGGCAAGAACAGGGAGGTTCTCATCCCAATCCCCTACACCAAGCTTGAACAGGACCCCTTGCCGGCCTTCCCTCAACTTCCTTCTGGGTTCTGGTGCCATCACTGACCTTCGGATCCAGATAGGTTTGTGTCGGGGAAAGAATAGGGAACCTCAGGCTTTAATCCGTCCCACCGAATGCAAACGGGGCTATTTATCCCTTTGAGTCCATTCCCAGCCAACTTCCGGATCGTTACTGAAAACCCCTTCTTTCCCATCAGTCCTCCTTTTTCTAAGCTGCATGAACACTAGTGCATCTACGTGAATTTATTTCAATTTATATCATAGACTTCCTGGCAGATTGGATCTATCACTGTTTTCTCTTAGAAAATATACAGCACAAATACCAAATTAACAAATCAATAAACTAGTATGTAATAATTTTACCATACTACCTTGCTAGTTTGGAAAAATAATGTCTAACAAGATATACCTTGAGTCACATTTCATACAAACAATTCAATAGATCGCTTTCTTAAACACATTGATACTTTAGCACTCTAAACCATTAAGTGCAAAGATCAATGGGGAAGCTAACAAAAGACATCTACTGTGGGGAATATGGAGAGAAATCCTAGCAAATCTCCAAATCCACCGAAACACCTGAATTTTATAGATGAGGATCTAAAATTAACACTTAATGGTCTAGCAATGGAAATCAAGGAGTCACTAGCCTGCAAAATTAAGAAATCTATAGATGAACAATTCCAAATGCTTTAAGGAGAACTCTTTCAGAAGATGAGAGAATCCATACAAATGGAACTCAAAGAACTAAAGAACATGTTAGCAAGCCATAATAGTAGATTTATCTAGGTGGAGAATCTCATAGACAAACTTGAAGACAAATTACAAGCTAGCAGTGATAATTAAGTCAAAAAAGAAAAGAGAGGCAAAACTCTGGGAAAAAAATGTAAGGTACTTAATGAGCAAAGATAAAAATAGTCTAGACAGGGAGGGAACAGAACTTCTAGAACTACAAAGAAAGACTTCATCCTAAGTTCCACTCCCTGACCTGTGCAGATACCAAGATCTCTAGATACAGAGGTCTGATTTTATCACCCAGGACAGAGCAGAAATCTTCCATACACCACAAAAGCACCAAGGGGAGAGTAAATGAACCTGAAAGAAGTCTATAGCTAATCCCATGACAATACACTACAAGGGTGGAGAAACCCTGTTTCTCTTAGACCAAGGGAATTCCTTTTCGAATGACCCCAATATTTACTGTGCCTATGCAGGAGGGAAGAAAAAAGAAAAAGAAAGGCAAAAAGCACAATTTTATTTATTTATCTATCTAGTTTTTGCCAATTTATTTGTTTTGGTGTGGATATTGAAGTTGTTGTCTCCGTTCATATTTATTTTTTTCTTCTTTTCTTTTCTTTCTTTATGTGATCTGCCATGTTTTTTATCTCAAGACCATGGCCTTTATGTGTGCTTATCTTTATTGTTGAAGTGTTCACTGGATGTTTTATTTGGCACTTCTTTTTATACTGCTGTGGTGTTCCACTTCCTTTACCTCCTTCGTCTCTCAAAAATATGATGAGAGCTTCCAGAAGGACTATGCCCATTTTTGGCATATTTGATTTTTCCCCACTTTATTACTTTTCTTCAAACAAAACCACATAACTTGAACTATCTAGTCCTGCCTTCCAACTAGAGCGGGAAATAAGGGAGGTACCAAGACCAAACAGGTATAGGACCACTAAGTAGTTAGCTAGGCACAGAAGGGACCACTTATTCTGGCAGCCCCGGGGGTGAAGGAGGAGGATATGGGAGGTAGGACGGAAATGGAGGTGGAGAGAGGACAATTTGGTGATGGGAATTCCCCTGATTTTATGTTAATATGTACCTAAAATATTATTGTCAATGATATGTAGGCCACTATGATTAAAATGAAAATTATATTAAAAAATAAAAATAGTCTAGAAATTCCAGAAGGAGAAGAAAAAGGGAAAGGGAAAGAACAAGTAGTGTGGGAGATAATAACAGAGAACTTCCCTATCCTTGGAAAAAGAGGTTTCTCTACAAATCCAAGAGGCAAAAAGAGTTCCAAACAAAATAGACCATAACAGAACACCAGGACATTTAGTAATCCAAATGACAAAAAACAAAGAGAGAGATTGACTCTTTAAAGCAGTAAGGGAGAAAAAAACCTTAAGTATAAAGGAAACAATGTAAGACTCAAACTAGATCTTCTATTTGAAACAACCTAGACAAAAAAAAAAAGAATGGAATAACATATTCAAACTATTAAATGAAAGACACTTTCAATCTATAGTTCACTACCCTGAGAAACTCTCACTTACATGGGAGGAACAGTTAAAACATTCTCAGATAAAAAAGAACTTGCAATATTTGTGTTATCCAAACTGACCCTAAATGAGCTACTCAAAGAGCAATTACATAAACTAAATCTCCAATTGTAGAACAATTCTTCACAAAATAATGGCACAATAGTCCTTTCTGTCAATAGTTCCTTAAATGTCAATGGATTACACTCTCCAGTCAAGAATAGATACAACTGTTTAGATTAGCTGTTTAGATTGAGCTATTTATAGAGGCCTGTAATATTAAGCTAATGCTTTTAGCATGGTGTAGACACATGGAGTAGATTCCTCTTACAGTGCTTATTACCATATCACTTAGTTTTCTAGACTTGAAAATTATGATCGTTTTTAAGAATGCTCTATACACAATTTTACACACAAAGCCTTTATTTAGTAAAGTTTACCCTCACCAATCATGATTGGCCTAGAAAATGGGAAACCTTTACATCTTATTTGCTGGTTTTATATGTTTTAAGTGTTCTGTCCCATTTCACCTGAGTCAGCTTTTAAACTGTAACCCATAGATGAATCCTCAGTATCTGTTCATGTGTCCACATGAGGGTATGTGTTGGCCACCTCAATGTCTGTCTAAAGTCCATGTGTAATAGTCATAGTGCCTGTCTATGTTGTATACCGTCCTTCCTTTTGTTTTGTATAATCCCTCCTTCCCCATTTTGCTTACCACCTTACAAATTATTTTCTAGCCCTTCACCCTCTCTCCCATCCACCTATTATTTCCCCCCATCTATTCCTTTTTACCCTCAGATCTTAACTCCTCAGGAAGCAGAACATTCCCCCACCCAGACAGCTGCCAACCAGCTCCCAAAGTGAAAAGATAGAGTCTCAGCCCCAAAAGAAAGCTGTCACACTGATGCTGCTGATTAGCTCTTGGTGGCCCCTCTTTCCCCCACCTTCTTCTGTCATGGATTGTTGCTGGTTATCAGATTAGGTTTCTGAGAAGCATCTAGCTGGAGGACATTTCATGATATGTGACTGCGGGAACCACTTTTTAGATTCCACAAGACGAAGTAACAGACTGAAGCTGTGATTCATATTTTATCCCCCGCAAGACTATGTCAAAACACTTAAAGGGGGACATGTATATCTCCTTTGAATATTTCTTTAGATGTGTTTCCTTAATATGTATAATCCTTATTGTCTATCTTCTTAAATAGTGGTAATTTACCTCATTTTCTGGGATCTACTTAGTAGGGAATTCTGGTAG